>JAQGAI010002230.1:0-12733 GCA_034696905.1 Lepidocyrtus violaceus
AACGGCTGCGAATTTAAGGTCCTGTTTTCGGTGCTAGGTTTTCATTGACTTTGGCTTGGATGAATTCGTAGATGGGGTATGCAGTTCAACCGGAAGTGGGTCAAAGGTCAAGGTTAACATTTTTTAAATACATTTCGCACGATAACTCCAGAACGGCTACGAATTTTAAGGTTCTGTTTTCGGTGATAGGTTTCTATTGACAATGGCTTGGGTAAGTTCGTAGATGTGGTATGCAGGTCAACCAGAAGTAGGTCAACGGTCATGGTCAACATTTTTAAAATTGATTTTACACGACAACTTAAGAACGGCTGCGAATTTTAAGGTTCTGTTTTTGATGATAGGTACTTATTGACGATGGCTGGAAAGAGATCGTAGATGGGGTATGCAGTTGAACCGGAAATGGGTCAAAGGTCAAGGTCAAATTTTAATATGGGATTTCATGGCAAATGGAGTATCATTGAAATGGTCATTTTCTGCTGAGGTGGTATTCTCATGCAATTTTTCTTCGTTTGGAGCACACGTATTCAAAGGTCCGTCGTTAAATTTATAACGGTTTATTCCATTATCATCATCATCAAAGATTGTTAGCCGTAGAGCAGCTGTGATTTTAATCTGGTTTTAGGGTTGTAAATAGCGTTGTTTTGTTTTGATAGCGGGATGTTTACTTAGATTGCTGATGTGGATAAATGGTTTCTTGTTTCCGGAAATTTTATTAGCATTCCTGGAGCTAATCGGATGATTTTATGGTTGCGTTGTTAATATGAATGTGTGGGTCAATCTGTAATATTGTAAGTTGCAATTACGCAATCAATCAGAGTATAAATCATCCCCGTTGGCTTCTAGGTACTTGGATGGTACTAGAATAATGGCCTGAACTGTTTCCCGGAATAGGCACTGATTTTGAATGCATAATTTTTCAAACAAAATGCGAAATTTCTCTGGAATGAATGAGCATTGCCATTTGTTTTGGTATAGCCAGATATAAATCAAAGGCTGCTTGACGGTTGGAAGTTATTGGATTAGTCAATCTTTTTTATCTGCTCCTCCACTCCATTGAAACTGCTCATTGTCAAATTCTAGTTGCGAATTGCTCGTCCTTCCTGCCTCTCTTATCCCTTTGCTTATTCCAATTAATTAAGTGTTGCATGTGGACAAGTGATTTTTGTTTTTATCTTCAGTCCAATGATATGCTAAAAAATATAATGAAGGGGGAAAAATCAAATGGACAAATGTAACGCAATTAGAGCATTACCCATACGCTGGATTAACAGTTTTCATTTGACATTGCTGAACCGCGCAAAAAAGTCAATGCCAAACGCACGCTTTTGCTTTAATGGCAATGTCCATAGTGTCATTATTGTTAGGGTCCATTTTTTGCTATTATGGAAAACTTTGTAAATACATGTATGAAGAAGCTAATACGGCTAACTCCACAATTAGGTACGTAATAGTAATTATTGTTTTGAAAAGTGCTGGGCATCAAATTAAGCTAAAGGGTCCTTCATCCAATTCACATATGTTCCCTGAGTAGGACATATACCCAGTTGGCTATTATCCCTCAATCTCTTGTTTGTGCGTTACACGACCATCGGATGGACCACTCAAAACCATTTATTTCGTTCAATTCAGTTCAGTCCGAACTTTTCTCTTGTACACATTTTTTGAATGCATCATTCACAATATCATGTAAAGGGGTAATCAATTACTTATGCTTGCTTTACATAAAAGATATTAGTATTAGTCTCATTACTAAGATCTTTTCTTTACATACTTACTTTACTGTTTAAACGACTAAACTAGTAACGTTTATGAACGCCAACGACTACAAAACAAACTACAAACTGTGGAATTATTGCGTTGTGGATTTTGATACGATATGATATGATATGACTTCCTATCAGACTCCAACTTTTTTCTGTTCCTGGCTATATATAACGGAATTATCGTTCCCATCAAACGAATAAAAAACGGAACATTTATGAAAGCCTTGGATGTAAGCATGTTTCATCTGGCCAGCCATCATTTTCATTTCGGATTAGCCCTTCATCTCCTTGCATGTGTGGAGTACATTGAATGTGTAAATTTATGTTTAGTTTTTCAACTGAACTTACGATTAGTAAAGGTTATGGTCCGACCGAGTTCCACTACATCCACAATCCCAAAAAATCCGGCTTAACCTTAGATTTTTTCATGCTTATCACGCGGAGCCGGTAAAAAGTGTCGAGCTTAAAATCAGTTGTGAATTTGCTCCCTTCAAGTCATGTTTACTTTCCCAATTTTTATAAACCTTTTACCATCTCAGTTGTGAAAACACATTCAGAGAATTCAAGCCTTTTACAAAACTTTTCCGATTACTCATTTGAATTTGTTTCCGACTGTTGTTATTACTATCAGTTTTTAAATTTGATTTACACATTGTAAAATATATTGATCGTGTTGCACCCGTCAACCCGCTCTGTGTAAACATGAAATAATTTCTCCTCTTTAACGAAATTCGAAACAAGTTGAAAGTGACAAATAAAACATATCATATCTAATCTACCTATGTATATTTCCTCACCGCTGTGCTGTGCTCCATCGACTTGTTTGGCTCTCTGGCTGTGTTTGGTTTTCTTCACACTCCTGTGCCTTTTTATTAATATTATTGCCCCTTTCCTTCCTGATTCTGGTATTTTCTGTGAAACAAAAAAAAAGAAACTTATTCATTTTAAAAATTGAGTTGACTTACTGGGAACTTGGCTAGACCTCTCAAGATCTCAACAGTATACTTGGTAGTTCCGCTGACACTTCCAATTTTTGTAAATTTAGTGAAAATCTCATTCTTGCGTGGATGCATGCATACAAGTCCAATCTAATGGGAACCTAAAAGGAAAATCAAGTCGATCATAAATAAATTTTTTGTAGTTTTTAGGAAGCTCCCGCTCTGTCGCTGTTGGCTGTGCTCCCTGAACAAAATTGGGAAAAACCAACAGGAGCTACTCTCTTAAATCGTTCTCTCTATCCTTCTCTCCTTTTGACTCTAAGCAAGACTGTGTCATTCATTTCTATTATAATATGCTAAAGTGCTGAAAACCTGTAGGACACGCCTCATCATAAGAAAAATTCCTCCTAGTTATTTACCTAAACACTATTTACTCTTGTAATATAATAAGACTGGTTGGGTTTCTCTGCTGCACCATTTTCAAAAAAAACTTTAATAGACCAAGAGACCGTGATATGAATAAATATATTTTCCCCTCTTCTCTACCTAACCATATTACTACACCCTTTAGGGAAAAAAATAAATTAATAAAAAAAATCTAATTTAGGTATTTTGGGGTTAAGACGTAGTAGAAAGTTAAATGGGTGAAAAGAGCTCCTGCTGCAATGCAATTAAATAAATACATACCTTCCTACGTAAGTAAGCGCATATGTCCCATCGCTGAAAATGATAAATAACATACATCATACATAGCTAGATCTACACATGGATTCCGCCACCTAGCCTAGTCTTCTAATTCTCAGCGCATACTAAAAGAAATATATATTTTTTTATTTACTGGCATCTCATCAGGAGCAAGGCCACTTTACTCATCTTTCTTTTATATTCTCATCTAATCTAATAACTTTTAAATTAAATGTGTTAATAGTGGAAAGGAGCTGAAAGGGGAGATGGTGAGTTCAGTTCAGCGTAGGGAAATAATTTGATCATTTTTGATAAAAGTGACGGAGCGCTGGCATCTTCCATCACTGCCATAGCCATATAGTCAGGTCAATTCAATTCCACATATCTCACATCTCCTCACGATTTCTGCAGGTTGGTGGTGGTGGCTCTTTAGATTTGGTAGCTCGCTTGGTCTGCTCTTCTCTCTCTCGTTCAAGACAAATCAAAACTAACAATAAAATGGAATATTTTTTTCTGAGTGAGCGAATTATTATTGAACCCAATCACATAACTCATGTGAGAACTTCTCCTTCTTCAATTCTAAGAAGAAAGCGGTAAAATAAACAGAGCCCAGAGACGAGGTGATGGCTAACTAGCTATCCCAGAGAGAATTGAAAATGGAATAAAAAATCTTTTATGCTCATTTTTATTCACACACAACATCAAAATAAATAAATATATATTTGTTTCTTGATATAATTCTTCTTCTTCCTTTTTATTATCTCTGACAGTAATCTGTGAGACGCGAGTGTCATCATGTTCCAATGTTTACCCCTTTTCCCCATATACATCTGTTCAAGAAATATAGCTACATATCGTATATGAGTTTGCATAGTCGGGTCCCTAAATTTTATACTCTAGACCAGCAACATATATAATTCAATTCAAGCGCAGACAACTTCTTTTAAACAACTCATTTCCCTCATTTGGATAGCACTTACAGTCCAAGCAAGCTCGCCGACCGACCAACCGGCAATTTCTTCTCTCCCCTATCATGATCATCATCATGATCAGTTTTGATCAGTAAAAACTTTTTATTTTTAACTTTCAGTAATGTCCACACATTCTAATCTTACAGTAACAGTACCAAGCTGAGCAAGGAGGAACTGATTCCTCAAGTAGCCCGTTTGCTCCTTTCACATCCTCACCCAAGTGAAGTCCAACTCAAACTCACGCCAGGGAAAATTATAGCGTGTCCTTGTGAATACGATAGTCATAGTGGGCAATAAAACTCCTCTCATTTTCATCCCAAAAATTCTCTCCCATCGTTCGTCACTGATTTTTTGAGTAGAGTGAGTGGCGTGCCTAAGGAATATCACAAGCCAATATGCAAATCCAATCCCAAAGACTAATTTTGGATATAGTCAAATAAAGTTAAGTTAAGAAAAAGAACAAAGCAGCAGAGCAGATTCCTTTTTTATGAGAAAGAATGGCCATCTCCTATCATTATCCTTTAGTTTTCTTCTTTTTGACTTGTGTCCATAGTCATTTTACTTATCTAGGAGTAAAAAGTTCAAGCTAAAAGCTAAGCTTGTTGTGAAGTTTTGTGTTTGTTATTGTGCCTTTTATCATCCTCCTGTTTTTCTTTCCACATGTGATTGTGCCTGAGTGTAAGTACGAGAATATTAGACATTAGACACATGTCTTTCTAGTTGATGATGACTACGACTATGACGGAGGTGGTGGTGGTTGGTGATATGAATTGATGTGTGCTTTCTTGTACCATTTTTACTACCATAATCTCCGCTGTAGATCTAGACTATGCACTTGTGCTAGTATTTTTCTTCCAAATAGTTTCAGTTTCAGCCAGCTCCACCACTACTACTAAACTTACAATGTCCATACAAACTATAATGATCTCTCTCTGCATGTAGTACATACATAACTGTAAAAAAAACAGGCGAATTGCATTGCATGTGTGGCGTTGTTTCCTCTTCTTTCAACTCTTCTTCTTCTTCCACTCCTGTCCTGATATGATATGAGTCCTTCTTCATCATCCTATATGCCTTCTTTCCTTGTGCCGTGTCGTACCAGAAGGAAACGAAAGGAGCAGTTGAGTGAGCGAAAGAGGAACAAGTTTCTGTTTTTTTTCCTGAAGGAAGGAATGCTTTCGTAAAGTAAAATGGTATAAGTAAGAGAAATAAAGAAAGCTCAAAACTTGCTCGCATTCTTTTTCCCAAGAACACTTATTCCTTTTGGCTGCAAAGCTCATAGTCATAGTCCCATAAAATATTGTGATTATTATTACCCCCTTCTCCTTCCTCTTTGTTTTCCCTTCCCACGTACTAACGTACTACGTACGTTCCAAAAGTATTTATGTAAATCTGATAAGCTATTTTGTATTATTGTCTTCTTTTCCTTTCACAAACCGTTTCATAGTTTTGTAGTAGAAGTAGTCATGTTGTAAAATAAGTTTTTGTTTGGATTTCTCCTTCTCCCTCCAATCCTTTTCTTTAGTTTTTACTAACATGAGCACCTCATTTCATTTCATCAACCATCGTCATCATATCATGTCCTATCGTATCGTAGTATCCTCATCAACAAGAAAAACAGGCCAGTCCTTTCAAAATTTCTCAGTAGCTTTCTCAAAGCTGCACTGTCCTAAAACACATCACATCATCCCATCACATCAAGTCGGATTGCCAAAGAGTGAACAAATGTAAAACAGTGAAGTGAAAAGTGAAGCCAACTCTTTTGAAAAAGAACAATCCAATGGAAAACATTGCGTATCCTACCCACCTTCTCCAAATGAGTGAGTGATTGAGTTTCAATAAGCTCGAGAAGAAATGTTATCTGTTATGAATATCTAAGAAAGTGCTTATGCATTCAACTGCTTGCTGACGTCCTCAATAAATTCATCTTTTATTTAGTCAGTTTCAAAGGAAATCAAAGTATTTTTCATACCAAGAAAAAAAGAATCCTTCCACGTTTAGCTCGTTAGTGAAAATCAACTACTTGTGCAAGAAAGAAGAAAAAAAGGTTGCCGAGCCGAGTGATATCATATGGAAGCCAATTAATTTCCAGTGAATTTTTCTACACAAAAGGTTTCCTTTCCTGCTCGGGGAAAAATAAGGATATTTTATTGGATTGGGCTATTCTAATTGTAAGTTGAGTTGAGTGGGAAGCCTTATACAACTGAAATAAATTAGGCTAGAAGGGAGCTTTCCCTTCCCCATTTCAGCAGAAAAAAATCATAATTCGGTGCAACGAACGGAACAAATGATTTCCACCTAAATATACCTAAGTAGGTATATTGGATGTATGAAGCAATACTCAGAAATACAAATAACTGTGAAGCACGTAGGGGAACACGTGGAGGAAAGTTCAACCGACGGGGATTTCGCAACCCGCCGGAGTGGTGTTTAGGACCTAAATCAACGTGGTTGGCTGTTTTGTTTTGTATGCCAATTTTTTCCTGTTTTACAAGAGGAATAACAGGATTCTAGTTCTCGTGTGCAAAATACAAATACCGACTGGATTTTAGCGGAAGAGAAAAGATGAAAAGTTCAAAAGTGCATAGACGCTACCTTTCCCTCTTCTTCTGTCAAATGTCCGGTTTGAGTAGAGCACTGCTGGGGATATGTGTCTTCCTATTTGGTAAGCCTTATGATGATGCTGTTTGTTTTTATGTGAGATGTGATGAAATGAATTCATGGAAATGTTTTTGTTTCACCTTTGGCTTGGCATGCTCATGTGGCATGTAGTATGACGGATTGTAACATGTTCATAACATAACATAACAGAACACGACAAAAAATATTACTCTTCTCCTGTCGGGTTTCACATTTGGAAATAGAAATGAATGCGGTTGGGATACTGGGCATGTTAGGTTGTCATTTCTCATGTAGTGTGGGAGGAGGGAGGGAAAACATAAAAGAGAAAGTTTTTTTTTCGCTGGAGGACATGTTACTACTAAATCTAAAATCCTCTTTTGGCGAAATGTGAAAAGGGCAGAATCAGAATAGGGTCTCTGCAAAAATGTAGTACAATATAATATAGTACTATCATAACATAACAAAGCATAACATAAGTTATGTGGAGGAGAAGAGTTGGAGTAGGAAGGGGGGAAAGGAAACCACTTTATTACGCTTTTATGCCCCTTCCCACTTCCTTATAACTCTGTCCAGTCGAGCCAAGTTATAACCAAGCCATTTTTTATCAAGGAAAAATTATGTTTATGGCAAGCAGTGTATAAATATTTTACTATTAGTGGGTAAGTAAGTACATTCATCTTATAATTAAAATTCTGAAGTTTTCCAACAATACAACTTTCTTTCCTTTTCTTGCGTTTTTCGTCTTGGTCCGTCCTTTTATGTCATATACTGCAGACGAGTGCGCAATAAGTTTGACGGGAGGAAATGTGAGTTGTAAAAGGATATTATTTTCCTTCTGAGACATGACATAATGCAAAGCTTCAAAGGGAGAAAGCTGAAAGCAGGGAAAGAGAAAGAAAGAAAGCAGCCCGGCCACAGTATTTACTTATTATGGTTCCCATAAAAGCTTTGTCACTCATTTCGCTTGATGGGAAATGAGAGATGATAGTCCGTCGGGGAAAACGTGAAGCTCAAAAAGTAAAAAGTCTGTGCCGTATTCTGGATATTACGTCTGCTGTGGGATCTCTTGGACATTTTAACCTACTTATGCTTGATGAGTAAAATGTCATGCCATAGCCATATGGGCTTTTATTGGGGATTTGGATATGTCACGTTTGATAACAATAATATGGTTTTCGGAGAATGCAAAAAAAAGTCTTATCTGTCATCGGGGGAAACGATATTGTTGTAATTTTTTCCAATGTATGCTCATTAATATGTCAAAGCTCCCAACTTCCGTTAAACCAATGGAGCGTGAGTAAGAAAAATCTGCGTAGAAAAAAGGATGACGATTTCTCGAAAATTATGTATTACGTAAATTGTTATTGCTACAGCCATTGCGGATTTATCTCACTGCATTGGCTAGTTCAAACAAGTTTGCGAATAAGTTTCACTTCGGTAGACTTCTACTCAAGAAGGAATATTTACTAGAAAGATGTATGGTAATGTGTAGCATGGGCGCTTGCTCTCTGACAGGATTCTGCCATTAATATAATAAATTCATTGTGTAATCATCTAATTTAATTATAAACCCATTTGACTAATTCCAAACGTAATAAATGCGGGGTAGCTTGTCCGACGTAGTCCGGTCGGTACTGCATTTGAACAACTTCATGACATGTCGTATTCATTCGTTCAATGTTAATACTCTTTAAATGGGTGAGTTTATTATAACTGGTCACTAGTCAAGGCAATATGAACATGGCTTGGTTGACTTTCTTCTCTTCCATCTGTATATGTATCTACTTGGCATTTGCGAAGTACAGCACAGTATAAAGAGAAACATGACGAGAAGGGATGATCTTGATTGTGAAGTGAATTAAGGAATTGCATAAACATAATTCATCATCATCATTTCAATTAAATGGTCAACGATCATAAAAACGCAAGGAAGGGACGTAGTCCAGAGGACGATATGATGATATAAAATGAATTGAATGATCCGTATCTTACTTGCGTCTATTTAAGTAAACCGCTCTACAGTATTGGGCACGGGTTCCGGCGTCTTGTCAGTGAAGAATAATAATATCCTTCTTGTCTAAATTTGTTACTATTTGAGATGCACAGGGTGGTTGATGCTATGGACGTACTCACAATCAGTTTCATTGCATTTTCGACCCTAGTATGATAAGTAAATTGAAAGTGAAATCAAAATCATCCTGATCTCATCATCAGATTGGCCACGCCAATGCTCAGCGTGGCATGTAGGGCAATAAACATTAATGTAAATGGATAGTTTGGCTGGTGACGTTGCTGATTGGAATAATATTCGACAAGGGGAGAAGTTGGAAAATCCCTTGGACTAATTCTAGGAAGAGTACTTGTCAGTGTGTGGATTTTTATTTGAAAGGATTCTTCAGTGGACATTACAAACTACGTTACTTTACTTGAGTAGGCAGACTTGCCAGTATCTATCACATAGAAGCGCTCACGTTTCGCTTCATGTGGCTTTGAACAGGAAGGCACAATGCATCAAACAGAAAATGACCACTGACCCCCGCTAATGGATATTTAATTAATAAATTGGCTCAGTGGATCGTATAATAAGGATTATGCAAATAGGGTACTTAAGCATATTATGCACACTTCTGTACAAAGATATTCAGATAGTAAGTGTGTATGTATGTCGTGTTTGAGAAAACAAAGTAGAAGGCATTTATCAAGTTATCTTAAGCAGCAAAACTTAGCTGATTTACGAGTCAGTGAACTAAACTGATTCTATAAACATGCCTCCTTTGAACTATTTTTGATTTTTGACAAGACTGAGAAACTTTCGGAATCTGCTAATACAATTTACTGAAACGGTTAAGTTTTTGCGAATTTCCCCCCTGTGTCATCAGTATTCCGGTGTCACTGAACTAAAGGTACTTTTATCTTTTTTTTTAACTCTTAATAAAGGTGGTTACTAGAGTCAGATCAAACTCTCTGAACACTGCCATTTCAAAGTTAGTTAGACTGACAAATCACAGACGGTTCGAAAGTTATTTTCATTGACGCACATAAAATGGTAGTGTTAGAAAACTGATTGAAACAAATTTCAAAGTAAAATTCTACTTTCTACTACAAACATATAAAGCATAATATAAACAAAGAAGAATGTCTAATAAATGTCTGCCCGAAACAAACTTGTATTCTCTTCTACTACAACACAGCACCTTAGAAAAATAAGGGAAAAACTAATTACAAATATGACGAAGGAAAAATAGTTTTCGTGCTTTCATCACAATCAAACTTCCTGCCTGCTGGCTTGGAAGGAAAAAGGTGCTGCTGCCAAAGTGTCAAGTCCTTTGATGAGCATTTCATTTCATATCATCGTCACTCCACCATTTTCTTACTAAAGCAGCTTTTGAATCTCCCAACAAAAGTTTGTTTAGCCAGACACGAAAGCTTTTTCTCTAGAAAAAATATTGCAAACGCCAGCATTACCATTATCATCGACACGGCTATAACTAACTAATCAATGGGATCACTCACACTCACTTCTTGGGAAAATATGTCATTACGGAAATCCATGCAGACATATGAATAATATGACGTGAGTGTTCATGACTCTTCCCCTTAAACGTCTTTCACCACATTCTTGAAAATAAAGCTGGAGCATTTAGTGAGAAAAATAATAAGCAAAAAAGTTTATTAGCAGAGAACCTGAAGCAAAAAAAAGAGAAGTGAGCAGAAGGAGTAAATAAAACGAAAATTACGTTTTTAATTTTTGGCATGATACGCCATGTCCACATAGTTTAGTTTTGCCTCATTCCAATCCACATATGCCATTCCATTCCAGCTCCTTTTTAATTTCTTGAGTCAACTCAGCATAGCAGATGTGAAAAAGAACTGAGTCTAAATTGCATATAAAGTTCATTTATGCACATACGTAAAGATTGGAGGAATATATATGATATTTAGCTTTTTGGTTAAGATGGGTGAGTGCTTCCAGAAACTTGGATAGATCTATAGCCAGAAATCCGCTCTAATGGAGTGTCTATCTGACTGTCAATCTCTTCCTGTCGACCTTTTCCTGTCACTTCCTCCGTTGTCCCAATTTTTTTAGTCGAGGAGGAGTTATCCCTTTCTTCTTCATCTCTTCATTTTACACGTTATATTAACTTTGGAGGCAGTGGTGGGCATATCCGTTCATACCTACATCAAATCTGTTTCTAATTTAACGTACTATATTTTAGCAAAAAGGTGAAGGGTCAACATGATTCACGATGATCGTGATGTGGAATGGAATGAAACGCAATCAAGTTGCAGCAATTAAAATTAAAAGCGGCTAAAATAACGAATCTGTTTTCAATTCTCCAACTAATCTGGACGAATTTGACTGAATGAGAAAAGACTATAAAAATTTTGCAGTGCGCCAAAATACACAAACATATGTTTTGGGAGAACCTTCTGGCATGTCAAAGAGCTGACCCTTTCTTGTCCGGAATCTGAAAGTTGCTTTCTTGATCTGCGAAATAATATTATTGCCCAATTATCTGCATATTTCAGTCAATGAAAAGTAAACTTCCGGAGGAAGAGCAGGTTATTAATGACTACGCTTACATACATAAGAAGGATCAAGCATGAACGGTACTTTGTATAAAAGTATCATTAACCCGAACACACTCAAAAGCCTTGCTATCCTACCCTTTGACCTGGATTTACTTAAAACTGGCCTACTTTTCACCAGCCGAACAGAACAGATCAGCTCAAAGAAAACTACTTAGCAGACACTTTACATATTTGCAACTTTCAGTTCCCACAGCTGAAACACTTTTCGGGACGGCACAGTTTGATCCTATTGAGTAGGAACAGGAACCTATGCTATTTTGGCTTTCTTCCACGCTCCATAAGCCAGGCTATGAGTTTTTGAGTGGATCTTTATGTCAGCTTGACATATTATGTGCTGCTGCTGCTGGTATTTGTACTTGGTTAGTGCAGTTTTGTGCTTTCTGAAGAAATATGATAATCTTCTCAGAGAAAATGACTCGAGCGACCCAAATGCAGCCGGAGCCAGAATCAATATAGAAAAACGATTGCTTTTCCTTAGCACGCATTGCATTGTCACACTTTCTAAAGAACAGTTTTGGCTTTGACATAGCAGCCTATTCTATTATGTAGCTGAATAAACATTGAACCATTTCCAATTTGTAATTTATGATGTAAAACTGCAACTCAACCAAATATAATGTGCCGAGAAACAACTGGTGTCAAACGCTTCAAATCATCCTTTGAATCCTGGGCTCCTCCAACCTCCTCCTCCTCAAATATTTTAAAGACTTTTCACCCCATTTATTTCCACCAACAAACCCACGTCATTTTACAATATTCTATTTGCGAGCACAACACAACAGTCATCTGTCACGATACAAGCTTGCAATTTTCATTCCCATCAACAAGACTAAACCAAATTTGATTTTGTTTTTCTTTCTCTCCTAATTTGTTTTCAGAGATTCATGAGAGCCAAGAAATGAGTGGGATTAGATGGAGTGCATACGCCACAATAATAGCCACAACGGCCGTATCTGCATCAGCAACAGCAACAAGCCTGGTGAATCCTGAAGCTGCAGCTGCCAGCCCGCAATTTCACAGTCCTCAGTCCCGTCTCACGGTGAAGGAAGGGGATCGTGTCTTGCTTCCATGCAAAATTCATAATCTAGGTCAGTTACTCACTTGTTCAGCTGCTTAAATAGTACATGAAAATGGTGCATTGCAGACGCACGGTTCCAAAACC
>JAQGAI010002231.1:0-12730 GCA_034696905.1 Lepidocyrtus violaceus
AAGGTAGGTATGTACCTATATGGAATGAGGGAAAAGAAGAAAAGGGGAACCCTTTTCCAGGATAAAGTAATAACGTTATCTTTTAAATTTCTTTTTCAAAGAAGAAAAGTAGCTTCTCTCGATTCCTTTCCGCTTGCCTAATGCCCACCTATTTCTTTCCATATATCAGCCTTCCTCTTATAGATTTAGAGGGGTTTCGTAACAATGGCTGTTTAGGAGAAAAAGAAAGTGTCGATGGGCAGGTTGGTTTTTGGGTGAGACATCAGAAGATTTCGTGTTCCATAAAGTCAAAGTCTAATGGTGAACCAACTGCGGATGCGATAAATGAGACATATCTTTGAGAGCTTCTTAAAAGCTAATTATTTGGGATCTTCGATACTTTCGTCGCGTCGCCTCACTCTTTGCGGATTGTTAGGCTTCGAGTTGAGAGAATTGGCGAAAGTTTACGAAATGGTTGGGCTTTATGAAGAAGATAATAAAGTGAAGACCTATCACAGGAACGTATTGCCGACGGTATATCAAGCAAAAAAAACTTATCTTTCCTTTTGGGACAGACTTTCACTATGTTTTAAACATTTTGTTATGAACACGCCACCTTGTCTGGCGGATACTTTCCAATATGCATAAGTTGCTATATATAATTAAGTTTATTCCGTTCCTGATGAATTTATACTGAATGTTTCTACACATGAATATTCCCCACAGAGACTGGTGAGATGTATGTAGAGCTTTCCCTCTGTGACATTCTACGGGGAATTGTTTTTTGACAGAATAATTTGTGCGAAGGGTGGGAACACTCATCTCCGTTATTTTTGTGAAGAAAAGCGAATCGAGTGGGAGGTGTAGGCATGCTGTATGACATGCTTATATTCATTGGTAGGTTTCCCCTCTAAAATGACAGCAGGTAATGCTAAAATGGCAATGGCATTTTGTTGATTTTCAAATGTCTGTTTTGCAGTGAGACCCCATACTATATGTACTATACAGGTTCTTCCATTAAATGCGAACTTTTGTTTTAAGGTTGAGATAAAAAAAGGAAAACAAAAAACAGAGAAAAATAAAATGATGCCAAAGGAAGGAAACAAAATGCCGATTTTAAAGTCAAAGGGAAGGTGAAGCTTTCATATTTGTATTTAAGTATTCGCTACACTGACGCTTGCAAAGTGAATGTTATTAAATTGAGTAAATTCACAGCTCCAAGCAAAAAGGAAGCTTTTCCTCCTTCCTCGGAATGAAAATAATTTGGACAGTTTCTCTAGAAAATGCTGAAGGCAGGGAGAAACAAACGAGAGGAAAGTATTTAATTCGAAAATCTTAAAGCAAATCATGAAACAAGGCTCACCATGTTGACTTACGATGTAGGAAGAGCATGTACAGGTGAATTGGTTGAAACAACCCTTACATTTATCATTCTACTTTTATCTTTTGGTATTTTCACCAGCAGCGCTAATAGTATTTGTTTAAATATTTTACTCAAACTATTTGTTTAATTTCACTTTTATAATCATAGTAAGCTTTTGAGGGGCTTATATGCATGCATATGCATATGAGCCAGCATAGTTTTTTTTAGAAACTTTAGTGGTGGCAAACGCATTCTTTTTCCTTTGTGGTTTTCCCTAAAAAGAAAGTCTTTTGCAGTTCCCCTTGATAAAAATGGGAGTTGCTTGAAGTGCTAGCCTAGCTGACAGTCACATCTTCCGTGTTCCTTTTTTAAGAAACCTCCATTTTCTTGACAGCATTGAGCATTCCGATTCCAACTCTGGCAGCAAGATTTACTCTTTTCATGCCTTTTCGACTCGCGCTATGAATATTGCATAGCGTGGAAAAGAAAATGAATGGATATCTCTTTTCGCCACGAAGGGGGAACTGGAACGGAGTAGTTATGTGAGTGCTCTTTTGATTTTACAATGGGAAGAGAGAAAAACGCTAGGCCAAGACAGACAAGAGGAGATGGCGAAAAGTGTGAAGGAAAGAAAATGGAATGAGAAATAAGTCTCCTCATATTTCTCTCTTCGTTCTTCTATTTGGACGAGCATTTCATTTGGTTTATTGTTAGACAACTTTTTGCCTTCCCGTTTTGTTTAGAAAGCTTGCGTGCCACTGCCATAAAGTAACTGGCTATTATCTAAAGCACCACCACAGGAACTTGAGGTTTTTCAGGTGTACTTTTTCTAAAGAGAAAGGAAGGAAATTGTACAATGCAAACAAGTAGCATTGTTTAGGGAGCCCAAGGAATAGAAACGAAAACGTTGTCTCCTCCTCGCCGGAAATTTAAGTTCCACATCTTACATTTCCCAAACTTCTTTATGTGCAACGGAAAGGCTGTCGTCATACCTTAAAAGTTCGTCCGTCCTTCTTCTTCCTTTTCTTTTTTATGAAAGCTTTAGTCAATCCATAAAAGAAATCTCAGATTTCGGAGCCAGATTCAAAAGAAGTCTAACGATAAGGGAGACAGAAATGATATATGGTTTGGTGAAAGGATGAAAGGAGATCTGGGATGATAATATTATGGGTCAAAATGAATTTTTACTTGCAGACAGACACTTTTAGTGGGGCTGGCTGCAGAGCAGTTAAAATTCATAATGAGGCGGGATCAGTATAAAAGAGAAATGAAATTTTGCAAAAATGAAAGGCAATTTCAGCTATTTTATTCATAAATGGAACCGGCATGAGAAAACTTTTGTTCTAGCTCTTCTGGCATCCCCCCCAATAGCATGGCATGGGGTGTATGCATTATTAAAAAGTATGTGCTTGCCTTATATATCTGGCAAGCATAGTTGGTTGCGTATTCACATTTATTATTGCCAGCTTCCTCAGATAAAGACACCGAATGTACCTATATCTGTTTCTGCAATGAAAGCCAGGAAGAGGGAAATGGTCATTAGAAGCAACTAGGAACAGCAGCTTCTGCTTTCCTCCTAATCTTGGTCTCTCTTAGTCACGGTTTATAAAGCTAATGGTCTCCCCCTCCTCCTTTTCCTGCCAGTTTTTTTACAGGGTTATGGCGTATATCTGAAAATGTGCTGTTGATATACGAACCGGAAAGCCATTCTTTTGTATTCAAGCAACAACAACCACCACATTCATATGGTCGAGGAAAATGGGGAATTCTTTGCAAAAATGAACTCTTTTGTAGTTCTCAAGCCAGATCTGTCTTAATCAGAGCAACATGGGCTGGATTGCATTAGGAGGTTTAAAATGAAATCCAGAATGGAGGAAAATGTAAAATGAACTAGTTTTCCATCCAAAGGAAGAAGGAAATATTTGGGGGTTCTTCGGTGGATGTATTTGTAGAATGAGCCATATCATACTCATGATCGTGATCATTTCCCAGATGATTAGCTTCTTGTTTATCGACTAGAGCTTTTGAGATTATGTGTCTGGGGCAATAGAAATATATATTAGTTTCTGAAGGGAGAAAACGTAATGGAGTGGTTCTTTTGTAATTTTGGTTCATGAGAAATCGGACTGGTGCTGGTGGCCATGTAGCAAGTAATATTTCATATTTTTTCTCCCGACGGAGATCATAAAAGATAGCTCTCTTCTGGAAAGGAGTATATTATATGGGGCTGTATTTGGGTGAACTGTAAAGAAAGCTTATCAGCCGGCGATTTACGAGCTTTTGATAAAATAACTGGGCAAGGAAAAATCTGGTCGATAGTTGAACAAGGTGGAACCTAACATCAAAAACTTGGTAGTTGGACAAAGCAGCTCTGTAACGAAAAACTTGAGCCAAACAACCAACTACCAAGCTGATTTACACCCACCTGCAATTTTTCTGCATTACTGAACTAATCGTCTGGCATTCAGCTAAACTATTACAGAGAACTTTTGTCAGCAGTGTAAACATGCGCTTCAAAATAAGTTAATTTGACTAATTAGCATATGATGATAATAGCCGAGTTAGTGTTTTAAAGAATGTGTCTGCTTCGTATATCTTCGTATGATGAGAGGTCGAGTTCCACGCTATTTTCTCTTGAACATATTCATAAAAACTGTGTTTTTTATTATCGCAAGCACGAAAAATATTGATTTTAAGTAAGTGCGAGTAATCCAAACCCAGTTTTCGCCTTAGGACAACGGTTTCCTCTTTTCCAATGGCTCATGAATTTATGCAATATCCAGCAACTATCAAAGGATTTAGTGTTATATTATTACTCCACTCATAATTGATATGAATCAGTTTGTTTTTATGAACTTATCATATGCCTACATACATATGATGATACCCTGGTGTATTCGAGTTATGCCTTCGTCCCTGCAATATTGTATGTCGATACAATAACCTCGAAAGCTAGAAAAGCCAAGCAAACATCCGAAAAAAAAATATAATAATTTACTTGTTGTAAAAGTTCATGTTCTATCGACCCGGCAGAAAATGGAATGATTTCCTTTTTATATATGACTACGGTGGGCGATCATTGATTATATTTAGAGATATGAAAGGTTATCCCCTTTCTCCCACTTCATTCTCGGATTACCTTTTTCCCTTTCACCCAATCAATCCAACCAAATTTTGTGTTAGTATATTTGTATGCTGTCCTTGCCTTTCTGGCCTGCTGGATGACGTACTAAAGGTCTAAACACTGACCGAATTCGTACAATCAAACAAAACATGTTTCAATATATTCGTTCGTCGCTGTTTATAATAACTACGATGTGGACTGAACTAGTCTCCATCTCAAATTTTATTTCTGTAGGGTCAGTTCTGAGAAGAAACGTACCAATTATAAACTTTGTTATGGACTGAAACTGTTTATACATAATCATTAATCATCATCGTAAAAGAATAATAATTGCCATGAATAAAGCATACCAATAATGAGCAGCATGAGAAATGGCTCAGATTTCTTACAACTTTGCTCCTAGAGCTTTCCAACAATCCATTTGTTAACTGATATGAAGCAACAGAGACACGAAAGTTGGCTTTATGAAATCTTATATATGTACATAGTTAATAATGTTATTTTTAGAAATCGTATAATATGCATTAAGAGAAACATACTTGATCTGTTTGAAAAATACCTAGGTATTTTGTTGATGAGATGAGATACTGATCTGATCCAGATCAGTATCAGGGACCAGGGATCAAGATCAAACAAAGGAAAGTTGGGCAGATTTTTGTCGTTGTTGCTCAAATATTCCGTCCATGTAAAGAAAGGGAAATCAAAGTTTTGGCATGGATTGAAACGAAAAGGGTAGGGCTGCCTAACTAGTTCAGGCTGCCTAACTATCCTGAAGTACACATGACTAGTAATGTCAAAGGTCTTTGTATAACGAGTTTTTTATTAACTTTTTAATCAATGTTAGTTAATGAAACTTGATTAGGAACTAATGCTTGTGATGAGAATTCGGAATGTCATTAAACTGGCAAAATAATTCAGTTAGCATGCTTATTTTCCCAGTAACATTGGAATACGATATATGATAGTATCTCGCTAGTTGCATAACCTATGTTTGTATTTTTCCGTCATTTACTTTAAAAGAAAAGTTTTTGAAAGTTTTGGGGCCATATATATCGGGCTGATTGTTGTTTGCCTTGAAGTGTGCGATGGCTTCATTGAGTTATGAAAGGGAAAGCAAGTTATATGAAAAAGTAAATGGGGCTGATAAAAAATATTTGGATGAACATTATATTGGATGAACGACAAGTTGTCAAGTTCTATTGTAGTAGATTCGCCGAAAGTAAAGTTTGGGCTTCCTAACCCTCCCTCCCCCGTCGCCCCTCTTTTCGGCTCCCTTACCGATCAGGTGAAATATAGAAGGTTTTGGAAATGGAGAAAGTTGCGTGAAATTAGACTCTACAGCTAAACTGGATGCTAGGACTGGATGTCCATGAATAAAAGAGAAAGTTACACCTTCCTCAGTGAAAGGATGAGCTTTCGGGGAAGTTAACGGATGTCGAAAGTACTTTAGTCGGGGGGTAATATATCCATCCAAAAAGTACAGGACACATTCCTCTTAAATTTTTACTTATATTGCATCACATTACATTAGACATTCATACAATAAGCGATCGGTCCATGCACACGTCGTAGTTTTGCCTTTCTCCTGCAAACTTTTCCAACAAAATCCGTTCGAGTGTGTAACTTTATAGGGAAAGTTGATGAGTTATCTGCAATATCCCAATCGTCTTACTGTCATCTTAGCGTATCTATTGAAAGCAGATTCCGACTATTTTCGTTTAAGGACAATGCATTAATGTCGCCGTTTCCCTGATGTCAATAATTGTTTCACATTAACATTGTTATTTAGATGATACTCATCAAAGGTGATTGTCTCCTTCACCTTTCCCCTCACGAATTTTCATACTATTGCAATCAATCCGGCTGCTAATGTTTGCACGTTCACATAGATAGATAGGTAGGTATACGTAAATGTTTGCAGATTTGGGAAATGTCGTATAAAATTAGTGTTTGGCTCCGGTATTGCCATTTCTCCATATAACACATTCATAGCAATTATAGCGGTGTGTGCTATATCATATGCATATATCACGTAAAATGTTCCCCAACTTTCAGTACAAGCTCCCCAGAGCGTTTGCTTGCACCCCAGTAATGATATAAATCATGTATCTAGTTGAGTGCGCCTGGTTCACACAAATTTAATGGCTGTGTGTAGCGGGGAGGGAACCGAAAACAGACACCTATCGCAGTGATGCTTGTTGAATTAGCACTAGCAGGGAGTATCTAGCAGTTGATGTTGATAGTCGGTTATTTTAGTGGATTTTTGTTTTGCAAGGAGGAGCCGATATTATAGAGAAGAGAAGTCAGACCTATGTACTAATAAACTATGTTCGCTTTCAAAGGAGTCGCTAAATAGTTACGCATGAAGTGGATAAGAGCATTAAAAATATTATTTTTTTTTCATTTAGAAGATTAGTTTCCTCGTCGGCCTTGTAAACGTTTCTGTATAAATGTTTTAATTATACTTGAGCATGAGGCAGAAGTGAAGTGGGTAGGTGCATTACATTATTCACACTTTCTAACGTCCCCTCCTGACAAGTGACAAGAGAGACTACGCGGTCTTTTCACTCCAAGAAAAAGTTTAGGAAGGAAGAAATGCAAATATTATTATTGTTATTATTGTTCTTGGAGTGTGCTTTAGGTTTTTTTTTCTATTGCCTTCATTTTCGTAGCAACCTTTGCCATTAGGCTGGGTTGAAGATTTTGTTGGAGCAAACAGAGCTGGGAGAAGTGCGGTGTTTCTTTTGTATCCAGTCAGTGTGGTTATTTTCGGGGTGTATTTTCTCATTGGATTATGGGTGCTTTGTTATCCCTGTTCAGTCAGCATTAGTAACGAAAATTGTCTATATGAACTATGGCCATGTTATGTAGTATTTGCACGGGAGAGTAAACCAAGTGGGACTATATGGGGCTGACGAGAGACCAAAGCTTAACTCGGGAAATTTCTTTACTCCTCTTGTTGTAGTCAGCCAAGCCAGGAATCCAATCCAATGTGTGTCTTTTCTTGCCTTGCTGAACTCACTGTCAATGTGTTGTCTATAAGACTATGTGTGCTATGCTGGTAGCCTCCCTCCATGTGCATTAACGATGTCTCACCTAGTTGTCCCACTACTAGTTTTTTTCTGCTACCGCACTGTTGTTCCCGTTTTCCCTCCTCCGTGGGTGCGCTTGCTTTGCAGCGTTCTCCTAGTCAGTCCGGAACTAGGTTCAGTACAAAGTGGTTCTTCTTCTCTTAAAGGGGAGCTTCTCCAGTGAAAGTAGAAGAAGGGCGAGAGGAGCTTTGTTGCGAATATTGTGCATTTTATTGTTAAAAAATGATTTTGTGCTAGTGCTCCTCTGCTTTGCGAATTTTTGGACTAGACTGGAGCTCAGCTCAGTTTCCAGGATTAAAGGAATTGGGTGGGGAGCGCCCCGGTAAACTGTGTGGAGGTTGAAATAAAGAAATTCATTGTACGAATGCGTGGCTCTGCTGGAATTGGAATACGTGGCTTCTGTGAAAGTTTTTCCTGTAAAAAAATATTCTACACCATTCCAATCGCAATCTTTAAAAAAAATTCTCCTGCTTTTTTTTTTGTTTTTTCTTCTTGGGAACAGGCGTAAGTTGTTCCTGCCCTATTTAAATGGGCAGAGCAGGAAGGTGGCGTACCTTTATCAGTCTTTCAGCATGGAAGACGCGTTCTCAGAATTTTTAAAATGAAATTTAGCATGGATGAAGGTCGTTTTATAATATGTCTGTTGAGACTGGAAATGACGGTGTTGATAATACACACAAGATAAAGAATTTTTTTCCCTCTCCTGTCGACAACTCTGACAGGATTCCTTTTTTTATTTAGCTTCTCGTCTTCTTCTTCTTTTGTTCAAAAGTGTAACCGTTGAGCTCGAACAAATTTGCATGACAATGGTTACATGCCTCTTTCTCCCAGAAACGAAGTTAGAAAGGGAAGGAGTAAAGAAAACTAGGACTCTAGCAGTGTTCGTTCGTATTATGTAGCCCCTTTCCAAACAAGTATTGTTACGACTGTGTTTTGGGGAATCGTCTTAAGCAAGTATCGGCTTAAAAGGAAGTAAAATTTTCTGCGGGAAGAAATCACGTACTCCCAAAGTTGCATTTTGTGATAGGGACAAGCATTGTACATCCTACATGGTTGGATTCCACTGGAAGTTACCGGAGAGGAAGTTCCTATTAGATTTTATTCACGTTTTTAGATAAAGTTAAAAACTCCACCACCATTGCAGGGGTTCTGTTTCTGTACCGGCTTCATTGTACAAATACGTACGTAGGTGGATTTTACTAAATACTACTACACTCATCATCCTCCCCGGATTAAATAATGGTGGCGTGGTGGGGGAGAGCCCAGCCACTGGATACCACCACCGCAATCTAATGCAACAAAGAAGTGTTGCTCTGCGGTGTTCCATTGTCAGTTAAGTAGGTTTGGCGGAAGGAGAAACTATCTCTTTTGAAGTCGGCTTGCCTCCCCGTCAGTAGACTTTACTTACTTGGGAAGAAAGAAATGGGTTTCCATTCCATAATATTCCAGAATTTTGGGAGAACTGTTGCGTGAAGTGAGTATATAGTATAGGTGGTAGTCTTGTTGCTCATCAAACGTAGGATTTACTCGTTTACCTTTCAGCCTTTTTAATGACGATACTACAAATAACATTTCAAGAGAAAATGACTATCACCGTCATCCGAGTAAATTGGGGTTGTATCTAAATCTCCTCGTGAGAAGATCTTCCTGGAAGTTGTGGGTTGCTTCCTGTCCTGTTGGGATTGATTGCCTGGCACTACTCTCTTTTTAGTGAAAACATACACCTGAAACTAATCCTTTTAATGTAGTGATAATGATATTAGTGGCTGTGCTCCCTCTCATTTGTCATTTTGAACAGTTGGCTTAGAACAGAACTAAATCTTTCAGCATAACAAATGAAATTTTCATGTGGGGTTTGTTTAAAGTAAAAAATAATAACAATAGAATGTGAAGCTTTTCGGCTTTCAGTTTTATGTACCGATGTACATTTTTCATAATGTTTGGATATAGCCATATAGTAGCATATACCTCTTTGTACTACGCAGAGATTGTTCTGGATCTGACAGTTACAATTTAAAAATATGAGCAATTGTTAACGAAAAGCAAATGATATTACTTTGTAGAGTCATATCATATCTATATATGTGACATACTTATACCGGATGTTGAACAAGTACGGTACAGTTGCTTTGAATGGAGCCTGAAAATTCTTTCTTTTGTTGTGGGTTCAAAGGTCCTTAGTTTTGTTATTCATACGTTCGTACGTACGAACCTCTTCTAGTGGAAAAGATCAAGTGTAATTTGCTATTTCCTTCCGTCTTGTTACGAGAAACTGTCTGAATCATACTTGAGAATACGAGCTACCAGGAACGAATGGCTGGAATTGTTGATGTAGTACATTGTTTCGCGAATGCATAATGAAGTACTAGTACTACTACTACTATACTTCCTTCCAACTACTTCAGAGTAAATATAGTCAGATTGATCAGAAACCACAGAACAAATTTTGACTCTCTCTCGTCGCCGGGAAAATAAAATTTCCCGGACGATTCTCTCAAATAGAAACTCAAACGAAGCAGAAACCCATATAATTTCCAGTCCACTAGGAGAAAGTCAGTGAAACGGAGAGATCTCCTTTTAACATTCGTTTCGTTCAATCATTTTGTTCCATTTAGTACTCCGCGTGGGTAGGTAGGCTGTATTTTTCTCCTCGCAGAAATTTCTCCATGCCCCCCTCCCCGCTTTCATGTCTGATGAATGAGCGTCACAGGGAGGGGAGAAAAAAAGTTTGGTTTGAAAAAAAAAAACGTGAAATGTGTGTTGAGCCGTGTATTGTTTTGTGACCAAGCACCCTTCTCCTTGACTGACAGTAAATGGGAGAAAGAGGCTGAAACCAGTCAAAAGTACGGTGCTTGTTAACTAATATTGATGTCCTGTTCCCACATGAGCCTGGAGAGTTTTTACCAGCCTCCTTTGCCTTTTCCATTACCCTATAATCATTTGTTGTAGTACATATACATATAGGTTGTTTCTGGAGAGAGAAAAGTTAGCTTCCGCTGATTGCTCCTCTGAGGAGTGTTTGATTCGTACAAATAAAAAAAATGCTAGTCATCGTCTGATTCCAGATTCCGGATTGGACTTCTATTGAAATAGATTGGATACGAGGTTGAAATACTTTTTACTTCCCGCTAGTGGAGCTCCTGTTAACACTTGTTTACTGGTCACGCTACATCTGATGTACATAAATTGTGTGTGTGTGTGCACAGAGTTGTGTGATAATGGCTACATGGTTGTGATGTAATCATCATATGCTACGATAGATGTGCCAATTGTGGATGGCATGATCAAACGGAACCAATGCTGATGAGGAGAGTAGTGGGAAAGTGGAGAAATAAAGATAAACATTCTATACAAAACGGATTCTCCGAAGCATCCAACATAATATGATAATGTGAACGAATGGCTAACTCAAGCTCGATTTTCGATTTTTACTTATAAGCTTCCTCGTAAAGATAGCTTTGAACTTTGGGAAAAGTGCGAGGGTCGCAGTTTTATTTTAAAGCAAGGATTCCTAGTAATATAACACTCCAAAACTACAGCCTTCCTACATGCCGACAAGACGAAAAATTTCATTTGAGTTGAAGTTCCCCTAAATTAAGATGGAAGTGTGGAGGAGGAGAAGGAGTGTTCAATATAACTTGTGAAAGTTCAAATTGGAATGAGCATAGAGAAAACGGAGTAAAAGGAAAGGACAGCAACATGAGTGATAAAAGTGTGGCAACTAGTAGTAATACTAAAGCATCTAAGCCTAGACGGAAGATCTCCCTCCCTTGGTTTCGACAAAGCTCCTTTAGCCCTCATTCCGCTTTGTCAAGACAGCACACAATTGATGTTCCAACAGCAGCAGGGAAATATCGCTCATTTGACCGATCTGCTTCGCAGGTAAATTTTGAGGGGAAAGTACCAATAATGTTTACCGGGATAGATGGAGTCTGGGTCTGACTTTTATATTGTTAGGATTAGCGACAATTACCCCTTTTTGTTTCCCGATTCTGGTGTGTCCACGAATCAGACATCGTAAAAGCGCATAGGTTTTTATGACAGGACATCCACATAATTAGCAGGTTCCACAAATTACTCATTTGCATATTTATTTTACGCTTTGGTGAAGGGAGAATAGATAGATGCATTGAATCAACTAAAGCCATGTCTCCATAAAAATTTCGATCAAAGCGGTTATTTCAGTTGGTTCCATTTGAAGTAGTTGTTATACACCTAAGTAGGTTTATATTTTTATGAAATAACTTTCTTCTTCCCACAGTAATAAAAGCTGCTTCTCATATATTGTCCAACTTAAAAGGGGACTTTTAGCGAAGGGGAAATGAACCGTCAAATTGGTTTCCTCTAAAAATTTACCCCATTGAATTCGCTCTCTTAAGATATAACTGGGAAAGTGTGTGGGATAAACTGATTTTATGAGCTCTGGGCATCTTCAGCCACCAAAACTGCCGGAAAAGAATTCTTTCAGCCGAAAGTCGAGAATCCTTCCAATCTCTACAAAACATAAGAAGCGCAGATAATTTAATGAAATAAGTGGAGGGAGGATCCAATACTTGCGTATAATCGTATAATCTAGGTCGTGCCACAAAGCCACCAGCGCCGGCTCTATATTAAAGAGCATTTGTAGGTAGACACGTCACAATAAACAAACACGGGTTTTATGAGAGGCCAGCTACATAAACATAATTATACCCATCTAAAACCATTCCTCTAGTGTTTTCTTCCTTTGATTGCTTAATGAACTGAAATATTTATTATTACAGTGTCTATTGACAGTATGTACAAGTTATTTCAACAAATGTGCAGAAACCCTTTTCATAATATTGATCCCGACCAAAAGAGTTCCCCTCACCCACCCAGCCCATGAGCAGCGAACAACGTCATCGTCGCACACTGGCTGACTATATTTACTGACTTTAAGTGGCCTTTTCACATGTTTCCCTGATTCCCAACATGGTCATTATTGTCACACGCTCTCCACTTTATTTCCAAAAATATCCCCCCGATATTTTCGACGCTCGTAGATAAAATCATAATTTTTTCTCTTTGTGTACATCATAATTGTGGACGTCAGAATATGAAGAAAATAAAATACTCGGAATCATTATATTATTGGACATACACAAGTAATGATATTAAATAGCAGGAGGACAAAATTGGAGTGCAATTTGC
>JAQGAI010002232.1:0-12727 GCA_034696905.1 Lepidocyrtus violaceus
CATGATGCGCGGATTCTGACTTTCATGTTTCGTCATAAATCCTGAATATAATTTTAATACGGGACACACGTCAAGACCGCCGCTCCGGAGAAGGAAAAGGCTGAGAAGAGGAGACATTTCCAGGGATGAAGTCAAGTTCCAAGGCTTTACATAATGTAATGTAATATGCAACGTATTATGCAATCCAGCCAAACACAATTCATTTGAGAATAGATGGATTAGCTTGTAACATTGGCGTTGATGACTGCTCTTTAGAATCCCGGCGTAGTATTTACATGGGAGCAGCTCACCAGAAATGAAACAGCTTTAGGTCAAGTGAATTGATCAGTGGGGATTTACTCCTTCCCTCTTCTCTCAGCTAGTTTATTCCCATTCCCATCTCTCTCTTGGGCGTTTTGGGTGGAAGGGAGGATAAGGCTAGTTTAATACGGGATAAATTGAAGGAAAGGAGCAGAGCCGAATTTCGATATTTGATTTTTATTACGTACGATTCAGAACTCTCCGGCGAATCCAATGAAAAAATGATATTGGTTTGGTTTTGGTGATGGATATTTCATTATCCCATTCCATTGTCGATTTGCGCACCCTTCCTTCCCCCATCCCCATCTCCCCGTCTCATTTCATCCGAAAGTTGTCCCGAGAGAACAACTTATGCAAAAACGATACATACGTTATGTTGGCTGGAGAAAAACCCACACTCAATACAATAGAATCCTATTTTACTCTCTCTCCGTCGTTCGCTCTCTCCTCTCCAGCTCATTTAGTCCCTAACAGGGCGATAACACCACAACAAAGGGAGGAAAAAATGTTGACAATAAAAATAAAAAGATTCCCAAGGGTCCCACTTCTCTCCACCGTTTAAAGCTCCCGATGTGCTTACTTACCATAAAGCAAACATTTATCGTATTCCTATCCCTATCATATCATAATCGTATTGCGTTGTTGCATTGTCAAAGTCGGTTGGTTTTCGGGATGATGGTGATAGTGATGGAAGAAGGATATTGTTATTATGCAATTGCAGCAACAACCAACTCGAAAAACTCTAGTTTTTCTACTTGGGAAGCACATTAACAAATCCAACCGAGAGTTGAGTTGAGGGTGTATTTTTCCCATTTAAATCCAAGCAGCGAAGATGAAAAAGTCATGGAAAAACGGAGGACGACGAACGGATATACAGAAAAAAACTACAAGATGCATTCATTTTTTGGGGGGAAATGGGATAGATTATACAGGGCTGATAATGCCGAGGCGGAGGAAAAATATAAAGATGAACTGATACTGATATCTATTTATATGGGTAAAAATGTACATTAAAAAATATCGTATGTGTGGGGATTGTGTTGTGGATGTTGGCTTTCTGCTGTACAGACATTAATCCACAATTTCCCATTTTTCTCTCGATTTTTGTTTCAACTTGGGAGAGAGATGAGATTTGATGATAGGGCCTTTAGTTATGTGATGCTAGCTCCATATAATTCCCTCTCATGTGCTTCCACTGATGATGAATGAACTAAAAGTGGAAGTGAAATAGTCCTCTCTATTTTTCCAGGTCATTTTTATTGCCACCACCCTACACCAAGAGTAAAGCCAACTTAACCAGAAGAGAGGAGAGCCACCAGCGTTATCATCATCGTATCATTGTATTGTATATGTGCTGAGTAATGTATATGGCATGAAGTTTTACGGAGTCAATTTCTATTTCGTCTCGCTCCGTTAATTCCCTTTTTCTCCCTCTGATAATAATTTCAGTGTCCATGTCCATATCAAAAGTGTATTTAAAAGTGGGATCATTATATGGGGCTTGGTTTGTTGGGTGCACCATACGTACAATAATGAAGGGAAAGGAAGGCAGAGAATTGACGTTTAATGGGGAGGGCTGAGCCCGGCCATTTAGTTGACTTTTATTTAATATTACATTTATTATACATTTATTTTGAAAATGAAGTAGAGAGAGGGAAAGAGAAAGAGGAAAAGGCTCAGAGGGGATCTAATTTATCTGAATAAATATGCGCTGTAAAGTGATTAGCATCGGATCGTCATTGTGATTAGCCCCTAACCAACTGATATGATTATATAGGAACCGGAAGTTGCGGCTGTGGCAGCAGCTTTAGACAGCCAACTTGTAGCTTCTGTTTTTGTTGAAATGAAACCACAAAATGTTGTTAGAGGCTCTTTGCTGTCTACCTAATTCACATGTTGCAGCAAGAGAAGTCACTCAGCCTCATCCACCACTATTACTGTGAACTGATAAAAAAACAGACTGGAAATATAATTACCTGCACAAATGTCATCGGAAAGTAACATATTTAGAAAAAAAGTTTAGCCACAAACCGTCACCGTCACCACAACCAGGCATGGCACAGGTTTAAAAGTAAATAAGGCAATTTACTGGGATGATGAGACGTGTTCATACGGCAAACATGTTATTTTTTATTACTTTCCTCTCGGTATTATCGAGTAGAGTTGACGGAGAAGAAAGCACTTCGGTGGTTTTAGTTTTTATGGCATTTATCAATAATAAAGCATCCATTCCTCCGTGTTTCGTCCCATCGTTAGCATACCTGTGGTTCTGGTGGTGGTACTCAATGGGAAATATAGAGGAATGGCGAAAGGGGGCATAAATATACCCGAACGTCATTTCTCTTCAGAATAAAAAAAAAGTTGCCCCAATTCGAGTTCCAGTTTTTTTTCTGTTTTATCTATTTCTTCATATCTTTCCATTCCCTCTGAATCCTCCACTCTTACTATCCCTCTGAGCACATATCCTGAGTACAAGATATAGATTCTCATCAGCTCAACCTGTCATTTATTCAGGGAATTATGGGACTCATTAAAAAAGTTTTTACTGATGAATGTTACCGAAGAGATTATTATGAAGGATTCTTACGTTCTTGGCCCAATGTATTTTTTTTGGGGCAAAGTGAGAAATGTCCTTGGTCTCCTCCTCACTCACTTTTTACGTAAGGTCAACTGAACATAAAATAGTAATGCGGATTCAGCTTTGAAACGGCCAGGAGTCGTTGTGGGTCCAGTCCGGAGACAGCGGATCATAAATAAATGAAATGAGGAATAGTCACAGGCAAAGTTTTTTATTATTATTTATGTAGGTTCCAAAGAATTAAAATGGAGTTGATGAAAAATTCTTGAAAACAAAGTTGTCTCCTGAATGAGTTTTTACCCCTGCTTGCCCTTATCATATCATCCCCGCTGCTGTTCCTTGTATGTGAATGCTTGAATGATCAAAGGGGGAACTGGAGAAGTTATTAAGCCCTACCATATGCTCCAAGTATTGTTGCTGATCACGTTCTCCTTTCTCCCATTATTATTTGGAGTGGATATTATTTAGCTAATATTACAAAATTACTTATCTACTGGTTTTGTTTGAAGTGGTCTGCCACTTGAACCGCAATAACCAAACCACCAGCATCATCATTTATTGCAATCGTTTACTTGTTTTTGCGGTGGTGGTCGTTTAAAAAACAAGGGGAATTATTTGAGCGTTTTTTGAAAAGATTATTCAGTTATCGATGATGTACATAATTGGATGGGTAGGGTAGGTCGATAATGGGGAAGGATTTATTAGCAATGTCGAATGTGATGATGAGATGATGTGTGGGCACTTGAGCCATTTGTTTGTTGTGGTCACGAACGATCCATGTCTGGTTTCGACGTGTGGGTTCACTCATCTCTGACATCGGGGCTTCAATGAAAAATAAAATAGCTTTGTAATTTGGTCCGAAAGGCGTTTTTAAAGGAATTCTTGATTCATATATTTAAATGTCCAGAAAAGTCCAACATTTTTGCTAGACAGTTGGGCTTAAGATGTATCCCTTTCATTTGACCTTGCCCTAGGTGTAGGTCTCCGTTATTTGACAAGTTTTATTTTTAATTTTTATTGTTGTTTTCCTTCTCGCATTTTTCTCGTTCCTTATCTATCTAGTTCGCTAGTTTCTGAAAAAAAAATATTGTGAATTGTGGCACACGATAGCATACCTACATTCATTTGTATGCTATAACCGGGCGATTTCTTGGCGGAGATAATGGAAAACCAGAAATGTTAAAAGGAACATGTGGAGATGGGGATAGCCCAGCCACTGTTGTAAAAATGACCATCATCATTTAAACCTTTAAAAAACAATATATGTATATTTTTTTGCTTAATTTTTTCTAATTTTTTATCAATGGGGGAGAGTAAGTGTATTTGGAAGCATTTAAAAATAAATTATTCCCACTTGAGTAATTCCGGAGGACTGAAAAAAGCCCATGGGTTATATAATAAGCTCACTTTTTTATAGCAGACTGCAGCATGTTCTGTTGATACAAGCGCAATGACTGTGCAGTGAATTTTTACTTGTTCTCCCATCATCCAACATCACTCCCAAGACCTGATTGGAATACTAATGAGGAGGATGAAGAAGAAGGAGAGCGAAAAGGAAAGAGTTATTGTGGCCTGGCTATGGTTGTTGTTTACGACGATCCGCTGCACTGGTACTGGTGTGTAGGTATTTTTACTCGTTTTGTTTGTTTGAACTTGTGAAAATTCTGAAGAACTTTTGCTGCTAAAAAAAAGCGATGGGTTGAGGAAGGCAAGTAAATAAGAAGGCTTTACTACTTGCTTACCCCAATTTCCTGTTGAACTTGAGGATTGTAAACCATGTCCATCCATAATAAATTTTATATTTCAAGAGTCTGCCGATTAAATGTTCTAGTGTTTAATTTTAACAGCAGCAGCTGGCATGAATTTAAAGAAAAGTTATTTATGCTGCATTATTTTCCCTTCGAGCCTTTTTCTTCCTGCACTTACTTCCTTCCTCTGTTTTTTAATGCTGTCAAAAAGAATTTCAACTTTTTCCGGCGAATTGGCCGGTATGAGAGAGAGAAAAAAATGCAATTAAAATGTGATGTGGTAGTGGTGGGGGTGGTGGTGGAATTGTTTATTTCATCTGTTGAATTTGGCATTTTTCTTCATACCTTGCTTGGGTAAAATGGATTGACCACACTTGGGCATTAATTCAAATTCCACTTCGAATAAAACGGAATGAAATTCTTCGAATTTTCCTAGTTACCTTTTGCACTTTGTAATTATAGAGGTAGGTGGTTATTCTTTGAATATGAATATGCTGATTGTGTATGGTTGTGTGCTAGTTCGCAATAATATTTTCTGCCTTTGCCATTTCATTTTTTTTCTACCGAGATGGAAGACAAGATATTTCTGAAGTAGTTATTCATGCAGAAACAATTCATTACAGTGCCACAAAATATTAATTGATTTTCATCCTGTTTTCTTTTCCTTTTCTCGTGTCTTCTTCCCTGAAAGGAACTCGGCATGACTCAAAATAAACATAAAAGAAGCCAAGTTGAATTCAATTCACACATTAAAAGTTTTTTTTCTAATGGTGATACATACTAGATCCACGATTAACTATCATCAACATGCACCATTTCTCCATTTTATTACTCTTTTAATTTAGAATGCAAGAAAGCTGCAGGTATAAATGGGGACGGCTGGTTTGGTTTTGCGAACTATTTTATGTCCTCCGTCATTCCGCACCTCTCACGGGGAGCTGGCTCATTTCTCTTTAATTTAGGAATTTTGATCCGATATTGCGGGATTATGGCATCGGGTCGTATTCAAATCCAACCAAGCCATGCTACGGAAATGCCCACTTTGTTCTCATTCCCAGTTACTTATTGAAATTTATGAGATATCTTAGGCAAACCTTAGGCACATGAATAGTTTATGAGGGGGAAAGAAAAGTCGAGAGAGAAAAGTGCAATAAAAGTTGAATCTGCCAACGCCAACACACCACCGACCGGATATTAATATGCAAAACAGTTCCTCTCATTTTGCAATTCAACCTTTTTATTCGAGTCTGTCAAGAGCACAATCAGTGTGAAGGAAAAGCATTCCTTTCCTTAGTTCTTAATATTTCATATCAGTCATCAATCAATCATCAAAGGTGTATAAAATTGTAAAAATATATTTATCACATTCGTATATCAACAACAATGCTCATGTTTGCTGAAACCCTTCACTTATTTTTTTAGTATTTCTACGATTCAATAAAAGAACAACTTAAACAATCCCAATTAGCAGAAATTATTAAAAAGAAATGTAATCCTTCCTCAATTATTTTGCCGTTTTTTGCTTGTATTTGTTAGAATAATTCCTCTTCTCTTCAAAAAGGTAATAGGGTTCAAACCAATTTTTGAAATTTATCTAAAAACGAATACTAACGGTTGTAGTGGAATAAATGGATGAATTTTACTGTAAAAACTAAAAAATAAGTTTTTATTAAATTCTAAGAATAAAAAGAGAATTCTTCTTCATACCCTAAGTATTTTATTGCAAAAAAAAACAGTAGCAAAAAAGAACAAGGGAGTGCTCTTGGTAAATGAGCAAATGTTGATGATATTATGATGAATGAATGTTAAATATCAAATGATCTTATCGAGAAAAAAAATACAATATGGGCAAAGCAAAAAACATTGGATTGGTAATAATAACAAGAGTTAAGACTCATTTTGATGGAGATATAAAGCTTAGGCTGTATGATGGCATGGGTGATTTATGTACGGATTGACTTGACGTGAACAAGAAGAGAAAAAAACAGGCTAAGATAATGAATGAAACGAAGTAGAAGAAGAAGCTACAACAGCAGTAGAGTACCATTCCATACAAAAAACGCGAGGATGATGGTAATGACGAGGATCATAAGGCAAATAAAATAATTTTTTGCTACTTTAATTCTTTTTTATTCCTTTTTTTCCATACTTCTACTATTCCCAGTTCTACCTAAGCTGACTCCTTGTCGTAAAAGCTACAACAAATAATAATTGTTAGTGTTACATGTGGATTTGAAGGGTGGAAGGTGTATTTATTGAGAAATGGGGGAGATAAGAGAACACGATATTATATTTTATCATTTCCCTTTCTTACCTTGTTCTTTTTATTAGTAATCAGGAGTTCTTCATCAATTTACTTTACTGTTTCCTTCGAGACTTTTGTTCGAAAAAAAAAATGAAGTTGAGCTGTGTTGTAACAACGTAACTCAAGCTGTGGCGGCAAGTCGACTTTAAGGATTGAACTAATAAGGCTAAGCACTATTTTTAATAGTAGAAAATCATGTTTAATTTTTTTAGCTGATGTGATAACGTACTTTACTTACTTGTACTTAAGTCGGAAAATTTACATACTTATGCTTGGGCTTATCTGGAGTGGGCACCAGCTCCCAAATTTCTATATTCCAACAACAGGTTAAATGGAGCAGTCAGTTTTAATCCAGGGAAGTCTTGCTGGCATGCATGCCATAGCCATTTTCCTCGAAATAAAGGATTGAGATCGGATGAAGAAAAAAAATGTAGATAAAAGTTAGTTCGCTCCTCGTTCAATATCGTTTGAAACGATAAAACGAAGTGAGATCTATCTGATCACCATCATAATCATCAGCATCACTAAAAGGGAAATACGGTAGCAGGCTATTTGGACAAGAATACTTCTTCACCTGTAAATTTATTAACACGCTAGCAGAGGCTGGCAAGTGCAAGATGAATGAGAATGAGAAAGGGGAGCAGCGACCATCAGACTGGGGGCAATGTAAGACAGTCCATACATAAAATGCACAAATGAGCACAGCACCTGTCCCAAGTCCTAATGAATGGAATACTGTTACATAGTAATAAATATAAATTCATCTTGTAAGAAAAAAAAGGAGTTTTCTTCGGTTTTAATCTCTACGCTCTTTCCACTGCATTTTCATTTCTTTTTTATCTTTATGGTCGACATGAACATGATCCATTCATATGATAGCTTCTATATCTATGACTAACATAGACACAAGAGTAACACAACACGAAGTTTTTCCCCTTATTCCGTCTTATCTTTCTCAAAATGCCCGTACAATGTTTGTTGGTGAATGAATGGATAAAAAAAGAAGAAGTGTTGTTGACTGTTAAGTGAATATAATATCAGGGAATCAGGAGGAGGAAAAGGAGATGTAGATGAGGATGAGATGATGATGAACCTTGTTATGTAAGGATGATGATGTCCATCTGTGTAAAGCTCCTGCAGTAAATGAACACAAGTCGGATTTCAGATTTTCAGATTATCCTTTTTGGCTTGTTTTCTTTCTTCTTCCATTGATAATGATAAGTGATCTGTGGTGATGCTGATACTGATGATGATAATGGCGGAGTTTGTTGTTGAGTTGATGGATATTATTCGCTGGCTGGCTGGCTCGCTGGGTGCATATTAGCTTGTTTCGTGGAGAAATGTGTGATTTTTGTCTGCCGAGATATGGCTAATGGATTTCGACTCGTGTCATTTTTCGTAATCATCGTAATCATATGAATGGGATGTTTGGGGGAAGGTGGGAAGGAGATCTGGATCATTATTCCCGCTTCTCCCGTCTAACTCGTCATTATCATTATTGCTGTTCAGTGCTACTTTACTTGAATCTAAAATTGCTTGTTAGGGTGGAGGAAAAAAAAATAATTTAAAAATTTAGGATTTTTTTACATTTGAATTACTGCATAAAAATATGAAGTATGTGAAGGGACGTTATTGTTCAGATGCATAAAAATAATGACGAGTTGAGGAGCAGAATTCCCCGTAATTTTAGTATTATTGCCCATTTTAAATTTTCTTAACCATCATTATCTCAACTGTTTGAGCGTGAGCTGCACTGATGGTGATAGCGCTGGGGATTTAGTGGCAAATAAAATAGTTGTTTTCCTCCTCCCAAACATTTTAAAATATTGAAATGCACAAGTAAGTACTATATGCGTTTTACGGGGAAGTAATGATAAGTGGAGATAAGCAAAATATAAAAATACAGTTCTCCTGATAATAATTTTTGGATTAGGGGAAAAGCTGTGAACAACTCAGACGAGGAATAATTGTAGTTATCTAACGATTGGGCTGATTAAAATAAAAGAACATTTTCTCAACTTCCTTTAGAAGTTTAGCGAAAATTAAGTGAGCATTTTTGATGGGGGTAAATCTGACGTAAATGGGGGGAGGGAGATCTAGATGATCTGATCTGATGACGGGGATGGATCTGATGAAAAAAAAGGATGATAGTGATGGTGGCGATCCATCAGGTGAAAATATTCAAGATGTGGTTGGATGATCTTGTTCCTTTTTTATTCGCTGATTCTGTCCATTTTCTCTATACCTTATCTCCCATAAGCCATTATCATAAAAGCCATCCAAGTCATTTTCCTATTTTAATTATCAACTTTTATTCAAAGGAAACGTATAGTTATGGGCTGCCACTATCTGGCTAAAATCTCTTTTTTTACAATTTGATTTTAATTTTTTTTCTCCTTCAGGATGATGAAGATCTTGATCACATCACATCCGGACCAGGAAGCTTTTCCGTAGGTAGAAGTACTAGGTATTTAAGCTTGTTGCGTAATCCTAAATTTTTTGTTTTTTTTATTTCCTAAATAATTTTTGCATGCTATACAAAGTTTTAAATCAATTTCAAACACCAGATTCAAGGTCCCTGTACCTGGTTATGGCGGGGCACCTGTCTGTACCAAGGGCTTATCTTTGGGAGATATTCTCTTCTCGGGTAGTAATAAATAATGGATGGGTGAAAAATCCACAGATAAGATGAAACGAAGGCAGCAGCAAGGAAAATTTGGTTCTGGTCCATGCCAAAAAGTACGACATGTAAAAGAAACATGTAAAATAATGAGAGTGTTATTATTTGGCTCTGGCACACTTCCTCTCTTTTTTTGAGAACTTCATCCTTTTCTGCCGTTTTACCTAACTTTTACGTAAATATTCAACTATTTTTTATTTTAAATAATAATATCTTTTGCGATTATCGCGCTTGTTTTATTTTAGAATAGCGTTATCTGGATTGAGGCTGTTTAGATTGTTCTACTCAAATCTTATTGATATCAGTTTTAATTGAAATAGAAAAAAATGAATTGGGAGGATTTTTCTTAAAAAATAATATTTCATTGGGATGCCAATGCCAATGCATGACAAGAGGATTCCCTGTTCCCACATAGCAGCTTTTTGCGTTGATTGTTGATTATTTTTGTTTTGGAAGACCACCTATGTAGGTGCGAATGGCCTGGCGAAAAATAATGACGAAAACAAAGAGAAAATTGTAACGGCTGTGGAAGAGGAGTCCGTGAGCAACATGCGTAATTACTGGCTTAAATATCCATGCACTGTTTATTTTTCTTCAGAGGAGTTCAGGAGGGCTGAGGAGGAGCAGTGAAAATTTATATTTGAGAATTATATCATTCATCATCCATATTTTTTTAATTAGTTCATTTTTCTTGGGACGTCATGAACCTTGTCTAATGAATGGATGATCAAGAACAAGGGAGAAACAAACAGAAAGTACGGTAGTCAACTGACATTGTGTTCACAGGCTTGCTCCACTTCTCACATTTGCATAATTCCCTTGTTCTCACTCACATCCCATTTTAATATTCCACTATGACCACCACCTACGGACGTATGTGCTACGTACCATTTCGCAGTGGTGTACAACATGCATCCGATCCGCTCCCATAATTTTCCTCACCCATCGGATAATATCCGTCCTCCAATTATAATTAAAAATCTGCATAATTTTAATTTCAGACTTAACGACTTCACTGGCCATTTACACTAATGGTTAATGGCTTATTAAAAAAACATGAGCCCTTTGTGGATGGATGTCCCACCACCATAGTTCATTTGCATTTAAATTTTCAAAAATAATTTATTTTTCAGCTTTTTATATAAAAGTATCTAATTGCAACAGAAAAAAATTAGAAGGGAAGGGTGAGTGTACGGCAGCTTTAGAAAAGCTCTAACAAGTCATTTGACAAGCTAAAAGCTGACATTTCCATCCATCCATTTCTCAGTCTCGTAAGTCCATCCTGCTTTAAATATATGAGTGCATAACTTATTCATGGGAAATAAAGTGAGAAGACTCAGAAGACTGCAACCAAAGAGGAGAGCAGGTGAGCTGGGAGATTGAGCCTAAATTCTGATAATCTAATTAAGGAAGGACGATGATGACTATCTTATCATAATGAACTCGGTGCAGCAAAACAGTCTATTTTCGCATTGTATCGGATGAATATCGAAGTAGGCTCATCGCTCATCACGGAAGTGGAACGTCATCTTCAGTGACATGGCAGCTCCTTTTCAAATTAAAGTGAAACTGATCTGGGTAAGAGGAGAAGAAAAGAATGGAATCGTATACCATGCCATATTATGATGCTGATGATGATCTGATCAAGATCCTCTTAATCAGCATCAAGCATCATCTTGATGATGACGAACTGTCAAGTTGGAAAATATTGTTGAAAAATTAAGTGAAAATAGAGCCGAGCATTAGAGGATAATTATAATAAAAAAAATGTGGAATAATGTAGTAATTTAAGTTGACGCTCCTGTGAACTCAAGAAATATGTTTGAAAATAAATATAAAAAAGGTTTTTGATACTGTAATAAGAAAATAAATAATAATTTAATCGTAATTTTCCACTTCCCCCCACCTTAAAAAAGATGGGGAGATGTACTGGCTGCTGCTTTTCACATAGATTGGCATAGCCATTTGTAAATTAGTTTTAATCACTTTGACCAACCTCTTTCCATTATAATTGGCTTATAACAGGGGGAATCTAATAGAATAATGTTGGTATCATCCATCCATCCATCCTCTCCCCTGTCCTGATACTGATGCTTAGGAGAGATGATCTTGATTTGATGGCTTGTTCCACACCACCACCGTTTTTTACCCGACACTCCTACATTAAAATGGTGGAAAATGGGAAGTTATATTTAATGATAACAGAGCTTTTAATGACTATTACAATATAGTGATGGGAGAGAGAGAAAGAAATGGAAGGGAGCTTTGACTCTCTCTGGCTAATACTTACGTTATGCTACGTTTAATGCAGCGCTTATGTTGATCTGAATGTCGATCACTTATCAAGATAAACTTGTCCCTTGTATAAAATAATAACAATGTTTTAGCTTTTTTCTCTCTCTTAAAAATCTCCTGTTTTTTTTTTGTACAAACTCATTCCATGAGTTTCCACCATCCCAGAGTTTTTTTTCAAACTTTTTTCACTCCTCTTGAACAGCTAAAAAAATTGAAGCTAAATACTCTATTTTCTACTTGACTATTAGGTTTATATGCAGGGGCATAATTTGATTTGATTGGAATTTTTGATTAGCACCAGAAAGGAATAAGCATTTACGCTCCTCCACTTTGGGACAAGGGTGCAAACTCCACTGAAAAACTAAATGAGAAAAGTATATGGTTTTAACCTTGTATTTTGTTTTCCTCTCCCACTACATATTTAACTCCCTGAAAACCACTAATTTTGAGGTTCTTTAGATGTGATGGGGGTGGAGGTGATAGTAGTGGGAAAAGTGTGAGGTGGGAAATGAGAGAAGGGAAATAGGTATGCACTGTGAAAATTAATTTGGCTCTCTCTAAAAATAAAATAAATTCCTTTCAGAAGGATTATATCATGAATGGGGCTAATTTCTTTAAAGCTTCCGGTTCTACATGATCCATGCTCTGCAGTTTTTCCTAGATTGGAGTGCAATGAATTTTTTTAGGTTATAGATGAAAATAGTTTTCTGTTGTAATCCCATCCAAATTCCAATTCGTGTAACAAGGCAGTACATCGAGAGAGAGAAAGAGAAAAGGTTTGAAAAACAATTCTGCTTGTTGGCCTCCTCTGGCTATAGCTG
>JAQGAI010002233.1:0-12725 GCA_034696905.1 Lepidocyrtus violaceus
GTGTTGATTTTTATCCCCATATAGTAATACCTTTCTTCAGCTATTTACAATGGTTCATAATTATTATTATTACATAATTTTAAATATCACAACATGTTGCTTATTTTTTGGCACTTCTCAACAACCTGGGGATCCATTCCGAATGATGTAGCGTGTAATATACCAGCATTCATATTGGACATATGACTTTCCCTTCCCATTTCAAGACAATTGAAGAGAAAGTGAAAAGCCGTTTTAGTACTTTCTCTCGCTTTCCCCCTTTTTACTTCTGGAAACTTTTTTCATCATAGTGATCTACTTGGTTGCTCTTGCCTAACCAGATTGAATTGGGTTGGCTTGCATCATCCTCCTCACATCATCCTTGTCATTCTGAATTGGAGGTTGGTTGGTGTTGAAACTGAGTAAACATTTGGGGGCAGCTGCTTGAGAAATAAGTTGCGAAAAAATAAGAAAACTTTTTTTCATACCTGTTTAAATCTTTTTAAAAAAATATGATGATGGGCCTCCTCCAGTGAAGCCCAATTTGGGGGAGAGGAAACTGACACAAATTTTTTTCAGAAGAAAGAAGGAAAGTGAAAGTGGACTGGAAGAATGGAACTTTTTTTCGTTTTCTCTTCCACTTAAAAAAAGTAAAATTGGAGAGGAACCAACTATCTCTGCGATTGATGCATGGACCAGTGAGTTGGAGAAAGTTTTTACAAGATGGGGTATTTGTTACCGCGTTGATCCATCCGGAAAAGTGAGTTGAGTTGAATGGGGAGGGTGAGGATGCTGATGATCAAGTCCGACTTCCCCTCGGACAGTTTTACAAAAAAAAATATGGAGGAAGCGGACTAACAAGGATGAGGTGGATAATGATGACGATGATGATGAGGATCATGGATGAAAAATTTCTCTTTTGCGCTTTCACTCACTCAGTGTCAGTGTCACTGTTACAGTTGGGAATGAAAGGAAGCATGTCATGGTGTAAGTATGGCTGGTATATACAATCCCCGAAAACACTTTTCTTTAAAAAGAAAGTTTTTTTTCATATGACACAATTTTTTTTTCTAACCTAATTATTATTTTCTTCTTTTTAAACTCGGAGCTCATCAGCATTTGGCGAATAATTAAGCTGCTGACTCTTCTTCAGCGAGGGTTTGAGTGTTTGGCTTCCCCCGAATCCGGGAGGTGGACCGGGGCCACCCGCTGAGGAAGAGCCTTGGGATGCTCCGGATGTGGGGCTCCCCAAATTAGTTTCCGGCCCGAACTTCACCGTCGGGGTGGTCCGTTTCGGGGGGCGGGGGACGGTCCTTGACCCATTATCGTATTGAATACTGCCTCCACCACCTCCACCACTGGCTAAGCTAAAATGGCCGGAGGAGGGCAGTTGATCCTTCATGGTTAAGCTCGACCTTCGGATCCCCTTCATGCTGCCGGATTCCGGGGAGTCATCGAATTGGACGTTCATCATGGCTGCATTCATTATGGCGTCCGGCATGGTCATCTCAAAGTTCTGCTGCTGCTGGGATCTTTGCTGCTGCTGTCGTTTCAGTGTGCCGCCACCGCCACCACCTCCTCCGGAGGAATAGCCTCCTTGGTAGGAATCTCCGCCGGAGTCTGAGCCCGCCGAGGAATGTGGGCCCAGGGGTGGGAGCTCCCCGCAAATATTCGGCATTGGCATTTGATTCTGTTGCTGCGGATGCTGCGGTTGGAGCTGATGATGATGATGATGCGGATGCTGCTGCTGATAAGCTTGTTGCTGTCCACCAATCTGCCCGTTCTCCTTCCGCCTTGGAAGACTGGCGATGTCCGCTTTGGTATAAGTAACACCCCCACCTCCAGCACCACCTCCACCGTGTGGGCCGCCGCCACCACCACCTCCATGACCATGATGACCGCCATGAGCGGAATGTGTTCTGGGGGACATGCCAGAGCCCTGCATTTCCCGGTGGGAAGGGGAATCCTCCATCTCTTCCGTCCTCCGCTTGTCCCGCTGGTAGTAGAAGGCCGCGAAGATCAAAATGTTCAAGATGAGAAGGGAGCAGCCGATCGCGATCGTCACTGAGAGCGCCGTGGAGTACATGTGGAAGCCGTCCGCATCCCCGTGGTCCGGATCACCAGAGCCTGGAGAAGGAAAAAATAAGAAGAAAAAATATTAAAAACAAAAATAAATGAACATTCTTTCAGCTTGTTTGATGCTTTCACTCCAACCATTCATTCCATTCCCGGAATTTTCTCCGTACTCCGCCTACACAAAGAATTTAATGTTTCCCAGATAAAAATATCTATTTCCCGCTAGTTTGCTTACAAATGGGAATGTTTTCGAATGTTTATGCAGATGTGTAATTAACAGAGCTGAATACATATATCCAAGCTGAACTGAAGCATTCAACATTTTTCTCTCTCTCTAAACAACTTTCTCTTTCCACCAACGCGATTGTATCTCCAGGTCTGGGAAAACTAAATAGCAAAAAAATGTATTCATTCTTGGTAGTCATTCATTCAACTGCGCTTCATTACCTTCTCTGGAGAAATGAATGCAGCGCGAAAATACTTTCTTTTATGTTGAGTCTACTTTTTTATATATTTTTTGGTAGGGGAAATGTGCGTTGGCGTAAACAGAAAGGGAGCGGAGAAGAGTAATGAAATCAACAAAAGTGGGAAGCTGGGCAGAGATAAAGAAAATGAGAGAGAAAGCTGGAGAAAGTGGGACTGTGTAACCAGCTGGTTTGCATATTATGACCATGTTTTTCTTAACTTGTTTGCTCATTTTTTTTTTCATTTTTACCTGGAAAGAAATTGCCACGCTGCTTATTAGGATTGTGCTCCCACATGGGTGGTCCCACCAACTGGATGGTTGGGGGCGGAGGTGTGGAGGAGTTATGGGTGGGGTCCTCCGGGGGCAAGATCACAAGACCGGAGTTTGGATGAACTGGTATGGCATTGGAGGAGGACGAAGATGATGATGATGAGGAGGAGGAGGATGGAATGGGATTCTGGTTGATGTTGTGATGACCGCTGGGCGCCCCATACCCATTCCGCTGAAGGTCCGGCACCAAGTGCAGCCAGAAGGAGAGCTTGTGCGCTCGGTAATGCGTCCTCACTTTGGGCTTGGAGTCTGCAACAAAAAGAGAGAAAACAAAATAAAAATCGATTTTTAACATGAAAGTGAAAGAATCCTCTCGACCTTTCCAAGAGACAAAAAAATGAAGTCATTTTAGACAAGCGCCATCATCACCATCATCATCCCATCTCGAACATTAAAAGATGAAATGGGGACGATCAAGGATGAAAACTGTTATTATTTTTCTGGGTAATGGCGTGACCCAGACAGGGACAGTTCTTCCCTCTTTACCACAAATCCCCTTGTCTCGCCTCTTTAGCGAGATCGACTAAAACCCAAATTATTTTTGAAGGCTGGCTGAGCAAAATTTTTCCCTTGAAGGCTCCGGCTCAAGTTTGATCATGATTTCGTGGAAAAACATTTTAAAGATAAACAGCAAGCGAGCGAGGGAAAGCAAATATTATATTTTTAAAAAGGATAAAAATAAAAAAATGAAAATCTTGTCTGCTCCAGTTTTTGATCTTATCCTTATCGAATGTAAACCTGTTTTGTCAACAAAAGATCCCCGTTACAAATGCTCAAGCACGAAGATAAACAGGGAGGGAGACATGAGTAGTTGCCTACTTGCCTGGAAAAAATTGTGTGCGAAAATACGAAGAAGAAAAACATCCTATTTCTTTTGACTTGCATAAAAAAGAAAGTTTGTTGTTTGAAAAAAATGAAGACAGCCTGGTCTAGTTATTCCTTTAGAATAATTATATTTATAGAGCAAGGACAGAATCAACAGTCGTGGGGGATCAGATCAGACCTAGAGCAAATATGTAGGCCTGTTTGTCAAATAAATAGGGACAAGAAATTCCATGTAACTGTAAAACATGAAGGGTAAGACCTCAGGTGTCTTACTTTCTCCTTACGAAAACGGATCGTTATTATTAACCTTGTTATTTTTATCGATATTGATGACTTGTTTATTTTTTGAGGGGGGAAGCAGGTTACAAAAAATATTTTGCTGATGTAGTCATTTGAAAAACGAAAAGGAAAAAATTCTTTTGAACAGGGCCCATGTCGAATATTCAACAACTTTCTCCATGTTTTACTACTGCCGTTTGTTTGAAATGTTTATTATTATGACCGGGACGGGATCAAGACATGACCTTTTACTATACAACTCTTGTGATGCAAACTCAGCAGATTAGCAACAAACTTGATCATTAATGTCCCATTCCTTGTTACATTTTTTTTCTCGCTGGAGAAAGTTGACAAGATGAGAGTGATTCTCACCCTTGCCATACACTACATAAAAAATACAGAAAAAGGGAAAAAGTCCAATCGTGGTATAAGTCATTTGTAAAATCCGTCCGGTTTCACCCAACCCAATCAGTTCAAATTTACGACTAGTTTTTATTTTTTTTTCTATCAATCCAATTCATTCAAAGGAGAAAACTGCTTGTTTCTTACTTACCAATTGTCAAGTACTTTTTGTAAAGCCTATCGTAACAAGGCCAATCGATCACTTTTTGCTTGGAGGACTTCTCGTTACTTGATGATGATGATGATCCGGAGGAGCGGGATTGGCTCTGGCTTTCACAAGGATTCGAGTCCCCGTCAAACTTCTCATCATTAGGATTCCTGCAAAAAAATATCAGTAAAGGAGAAAGTTTTATTTGTACATCTTATTCCTTCCTTTCTACTTATGCCTATCGAGAAAACTTTCTTCTTATTTTTATTTATGTTTTTTATCGAGGGAGAAAGGAATCCTCTTAAATAATGATGAGGGAATAGGATTGGAGGATGAATGACTGGAATTACACTATGTTTTTCTCCAGGTTAAGCGGTTTTCTTCCCTGTGCAAATAATTGCGAAAAAAGGAAGGGGATTTTCGGTGAAAATGGAATTATTTTGAATAAAGTAAAGCGTACATAGTACATATGTGGAGGAGATTATTATTACGAAGAAGAGAAGAAAAAAAACTTTCTCTTATGCTTTCTCTCCCTCTCTCTCAGCTTTAGGGTTTTGCTATTGGATGTCTTACCCAGTTTTTATGAAGTTGGCCCAGTACTGCATCACATTTTGTGCCAGCTGGACCTCATTCCGAGTGAAGTTCCCAGTGAAGACTCCCAGCCTCCCGTGCTCCCATAACGAGATGAATTCTCCTGAGCCGTTCCCTCCACCACCACCGCCACCATCCTGACGTTTATCCTCGGACTCGTTAGTTCCGCCACGATTGGCGATAGCGCCAGAGCTACTACTGCTGCCTGGGCTATTTGAGAGTCCTGCTCCTCCGTTGGAGGAAGAAGCATCGTGGCTGCTGCTACGGCCATGAATGACTGTTGCAGATGAGCCAGATCCTCCGCCAGCCTCATTTCCATAAAAGTAAAGTGGCACTCCAAACACATAGATGAGATCCTCCCCGTGAACGCAGCCAAGTCTCTGCAAAATCCAAATAATAAAGCATATTTCATTTTGGGAATGCACTCCCTTCACATTTTCCCTAAACCAAACAGATAGAGATATGGACAGATGGAATATGGAATCTAAAATGAGCTGGGTGGGATGGGGAGCCATATCATATCCAAAATAAAAATCTAAATCTGCCCCCAACTCCCATCCCATGTCCATATCCCCAAAGCCACTAAAACGAGAAGGGAAAGTGGCTCTATTTCGGGCCGATATTGCATTGCACCGCGAATTAGATATTTCTTTCCGAACCAAAAACTGGAAAAAGGAAAGTAAGAAGAAAATGAAACGAAAATATATTTCTTCCCAAAATAATATAGGAGGAGCAATAAGGAAAAGGAAATGGAGATGAAGTAAATCTCCAGCCAGATCCCTTCCCCCAGAAAAAATTCAAGGGGAAAGGGACCAAAGAAGAATACCCATAACCTAACTGGTATAAAGATATTAGACCTTACGTACCGATACCGTTCCGGATAGTGTTATCGGGAAATCTCGAACTACTTAAATGTATGTATGGACTTATCGAAATATCTCAATGTCCAAAACCCGGCTTGGGCTTAATATTCCCAACATATTCTATTGAACTGAAGTGCCTAACAATATTCAAGATTCCTTTTTGGGATGACTTTTACCCAGTCTAGCCTTATATTATTTTTGTCTTCTCTCAAAATTTTCATAATATCATATTGATCTGAAGTTGCAACGTTATCTATGCAGCAGTTTAAAAAAAGTAATATTTTAAGCTAAAACGCTTCCCCCGACCAACCACAGTTGGAAAATTATGATGGCCATTACTACCAATTCAATATTGCCATGCACTTGGATGCTGCATCAATTTAAAATCTATCGTATTATTACCAATTCGAGTCTCTTTAAAATATCCTAGTCAAAATCAATGGAAAAGTCCATCATTCTTTCGGTCTTTTTTTTATGGAGTCAGAACCAGTGACATAAAAACATTATCAATGGCTTGGGCTTCGAAGGGGGGAATCCAAAAAACTAAAAAGTAAGTACGGCTTAGAAAGTAAAGAAATGCAAAGACATAAAAAGTTTTTTGCCTTTCACTCTAAAAACTTGATCAAAACCTCATTTTTTTCATCGTAATAATAATGATAAGTGGAAATGGTCTCTTGAAAGAAAATAATACAGAAAATTCCCATTCTCAAAACTAATGTTTCCTCTTGCTCATCCTTTGGCCTTGAAGATCTTTATCAAAAGAGGAAAAGTTGAAAAAACGCACTCATTCAAGAAACTCGATATCATTATCTATAATCCAGATCAAAGTGCAATGAAGTCATATTTATCTTCTAGCGAAAAAAAGAAAAGATGTCCCCCTCACTAGAAAATAGGAAATGAATTGCTCCTTGAAAGAAAGGTAAAAAAGGAAAAAACGGGAAATGGGAGTCATTATTACTGCAATAAGATGAGAGATTAGGGTGGAATATGGAATGGAATAAAATATTTTTCTTTCCATTTTTATAAAAATGAAACAAAAACTGTCTTTGAAAATCATATAACGCATCAATACATGTCTGTGTATTTGAATTCAAGATTTTTTTCATGAAAGGATGCTTTTTTATGTATTTTTATATTTTGAAGGTTATTTTTTATATGTGTATGGCTATACCTGTTGGTAATCCGACATCTTGAATTGGTACTCGAACACGTAGAAATATGACCTCCCGTTGGAATGCAGGTCTCCCACTTTGATCAATGGCGCTACAATCTGGAAGGAACATGCAAACAGAGAAAATAGTTTAGAGAAAATTTGAAAGAGAAATATTATGGCCCATTAGAGGATCATCCTATACTCAAAATATATTTGAAGGGAGAGTCCTTGTCGTAGTCGTCTCGTCAATGTATGTTTTGCTTTCACCTCAGTCTAACATGTAAGTACACAGTCACTAGGGCTCGTTCATGGGTTACATCATTCAAAATATCATTTAAAGAGTTTATTGTGCGACTAATCTAGTGCGTCAGAAGCCAACGTGACAGCTTTATGATGATTTGTTAAGCTGAGAGTGTCACCAAATGTTGCTTTTCCGACGGAACCCTACAAAAAGGGCACACATTTCGTTTAAGTTGCTGATATATGTACGCCATTTTTGTATAAACGCATTTTCGTTCCCATTTCTATTTTTAGGAGAAAGCCATCACGCATAAAACAGCTTTGCCATAAAAAAGTGAGCCAGCCCCACATGTCTTCGCTCCCCATTAGAGATCATTTCCCAGTCGGTCATAAAATAGCTTCAAACTCACTTACCCATAACGTTATGTTTGGGACTACCTTTTGAGGGAAAGTGCCAGCGGAGAAAATACGAAAACATCAAATTCGATTTACCAAAAACGTAAAGCAAAACTGAAGTGGATTATGCTTTCCAGAGTGACACAATTTGATCCTGTGGCGCGGGTTGGAACATCGTCATCATCGTAATCATGTCATGTTGTTGTTTTTTTTTTCTCCAGAAAATTCCGTCTGGAATGGCATATGTTGATCATATTTTTTTTTCTTTCTGAGGTAACTGCTCAAACCTGATTACCATCAGCATTCATACGACATCCACATCCTCCCATACTAAACCATACAACTGACTCTAAAAAACTTGGTGGTCTTCCTCCTCCATCCCACCATCCACAGTCCCACTTTCTCCTTGACACACGAGCAAAGAAAGTGAGTATGAAATATGGCTCAACCTTGTTGGTTGGAAGTTATGGTAGTTCCGGGCTGGGTTCGTTCGCTCGTTCCTCCTAAAAACTTTTCTTTTACTAATATGAGCCATCTATGAATGAACGTTGCCAAAAAGCCGTGCACGGTTCACTTACTCCTCCTGAAGGGAATTGATGAGGCTCTGGCTCTGCTGGCTAGAAGGAAAATCGTTTTACTACGGCGATGATCATACCGCTTCCACCATACCATCATGATATCATCATCAACATGGCTTGGTATAGTCATTCATGGCTTGAGTTAGGAGCAAGCAAGCGGTATGACACGATCCCGACATGACGACGATGCGATGCGACATTATCACCATAAGTATATTCAGAGCTTCCGGATAAATAACAAGTCACATCATCATCATAATCTTCTACCCATTTTTAGGACGCTGCACGTTCATAAAATATATGGCACCATCCTCGCCCTTGCTTTCTCCAGTCAGTGGTGGAAGCTTTTAAAAAAGGGAAACTTCCGGGGGATCACATCACATATTTTCCAAAGTCCATTAGCATCACGCGTGTTTACTACATTGGAACATCGAAAAATGTTTTTGCAGGACGCACGTAAACTTAAACGTGAGTTTCGCAATATTGCAAAAAGACAACAATTTTTACTCGTCCCCATTTTTATTCCTTGCTAAACGATAAGAAACATTGATGATGATGACCCCAGAGAGGACCTTAAGGGGCTCTTGTCATTCCCAATAAACCATTTTGTTGTTGAGTATTTTTTTGAAGAGTCATCCACCAAGCCACACCATCTGTAACACTTTTTTTTGTGTTTTCTTACAGTAATAATTTTTGTTCCTGCTTTCTCAGCAGCTTTCTCCAAATCATTCAGTTTATTTACTATTTTCTTTTATTATGTGCTTGGATGCATGGTCTTCTTCAATTTTTGCTCACGTTTGCAAAATAAAACGGAGGAGGAGAAAATTTTTATCGTGCCTTGTTTTCTATTCTCTTTATGTCCACTTTCCTTCCTGCAGGACTTACATATGTTCCTGCCACCACAACCATTTTAACTAGTTAAGTAACTGATTTTTTTTCACTCTCCCTCCGCCTACTACATCTTGTAGGACATGGTTATTATTAGTATTTTCCTGTGTCGATGGCCCTGGATCCTAACACCCTAGTGCTTTCACTTTTCTTCCGAGGAGAAGAAGAGGGAAAGGAGGTTCACCTTTTTCTTATGGTGTGGGATAATATTAGGTTGGGTTGGGGCAGGAGTTTTATTTCTGCTGCCGTTTGCACTTTTCCCCTGCCAATGTTTTCACAGGGGCAGGGTCTCGTATGTGAACGAACTCATACATGGCTTGGGCTGGTTATTTTTTTCCCCGTATTACTTTTTTTATGTTTATCTATCATTATTATTATTACTATTACGATCATCGTCACCACTATTACATAACTGGAGAAAGTACTTGAGAAAAAGTAGATCCCTACACATGTACCTCCGTCCTCGTAGTGAAAGTATGAGTAAAGTAGTGGACGATGATGATAACGAGGAGAGACTTACTTATCTTCCTTTCCCAGACTCCCGATCAGGAGAGGAGAGGGGAAGAGTCATATTTGCTAAAGCAGACATATTTTTTTTTTACTCCTCCATAATAACAAGTGGAAAGTGTGATTGTGCTACTGAAGCTGATGCTCCTGACCGGACCGGCTTTTTTTTCTTTGAGGATACATCAGCAGGAGAAGTAGTAGTATTTTTGGGAGGGTCATTTGGGGGATATAAATGTCAACCTGGTAAAGATTTATTACCACCTGTGGGGAGCAACCAGCTCTAGCTCAAAAAAACTAAAGAGAAAGTCGAGGAATGGAGTGAGTGCATTGACGACCAACCATAGATATATAATATCGTAAGTATAGCTCAAGCCATAATATTTATTTTTCTGGAGGAGAAGGTTTATGAGTGTTATGATAGAAGAGGAACATGATGGGGGAGAGAGGAAGATCCTCATCTTTTTATGACATTACTTATTGCTCTTATAAATATACCCAAAAGTACAAACTACTCTCTCTCTTCTGCCGTGGATGGAGACGGCATCCCGCAGCGATGTATCATATCATTCAGTCATATATATAAGTATTATTGTTTGTATATGTCTATCTGGAGGAGAAAGTACTTTCCCCCGTCCTTTTACAAGTCGATTAATAAAGAGTCATTGGGCAGGGGCATAACAGCGCACAAAGTATTTGTAGTAGGCCTACAATGTCTGGAGTGAAAGTCGAACAAGTAAGAATAGTCAGGTCCAGTCCGGGAAAGAAAAGTCGTTGACTTTGGGGAAAGCAAATGTGCGACTTGAGTCAAATAACAAAGTTTAACAGTTCATTATATTCAAGTAGTAATCGTGGTAGTAGCTTACCTGTGCATCTGCCAAAGCGTCCAGCGTCTCGTCCCGTACACTGATCGGATGCTGTGGAGAAAGCAAAGAAGACTAATTAGGCGCGATTCAGTTTTATTCATAATCAACACCACATATATCCATGACCTAATTTTCTTCTTTGCAAAAATTCGTTAAAGGTTAAATAGATTTTTTTTAAACTTACTTGAATGGGCCTCTCCCAGTCCGTATACTCGTGGATCGCCGCAGCCATGATTTCATTCCGATGAAAACTGCCGTCCCCACAAAATACGAGAAAAAACATAAAACCAGGTTTAAATATTTTCCAATTTTATTCATCATCATCCGTAATTTGGGTGAAAGTTAAATACTATTTACTATACTGTAAACCAAACTGAATAAAAGTAGGAGGAGGCCTTTTCAAATCCCAATCCAATACAGAAGGAACAAAAAGGTAATCGTGTATCATAATCATAAACAGTGTTGTCGCCCTTGTACTTCTCTAAAAAGAGAAAGCCCCTCTCATAATGCTGATACTGATTATGAAGATACATGGCCCGATACAATATACAATATACAATACATAATAATAATAATAATAATAATAACGAGGATGGGAATCCCAATGGAAGCAATAATAATAATAACCCTGATGGTTGTTATAAGCCCTAAAAGTTTGTAATAATAAAAAGGAGAAAGGATGGAGGACGGAGTGTATAAAAACAATAAAACCATTTCCATTCTATCCTCAGCTCTGCTTTCTCCTTTTGCTTTCTCCAGGATTATTATACATTTCCTCCCTCGCCTCATCATAAAATAACTAGTGCTTGGTGGCCCATTCATTTCTATATGAAACTGGTGGTGGGGGTTTTCGGATGATGGCCTCTCCACCGACCCACTCACTACACAAATATAAGTAGAAGAAGAACGAAGAGCATTCCATTCAACAAGGCCATCATCACTGTCAAGAGCTAAAATGCATAGTTAAGTAATAATATTAATAATAGGTATGGGTATGGGTATGACTACGGTCGCATTTGTTTATGTGGCGGGGCTTTTTCGGCTTTATGAAAATATTTCCCCTCCTCCTCCATAAAATGTCTATATTTTAGTTGAAGAGAAGTTTATGCCTCTGATTTTCCCTCTTGTTGTTCTTCTTGTTGTTTTGTAGTCTGCACTCCAAAATAACTGCACATTATAAAGGGAACATTGGAGTTTATATTTCCGCAAACTATTGCAGTCGGAATGGCTCCTTTATTCCCTTTCTTTACTCCCAGCCGCTTTCCCTTTCATTGTCTGTTGAACCAAGGCTACTGCTTTTGTCTGCGCCGTCTGTCTGTCTTCCTGCCCGATTTAGTAGTCCGGACTTAAAATATTTTAACTAAATATTTCCCATCCGGAATTAAAATAACAGGTTTTCTGCATGATTTTGAATTGTAATTAAATTCTTCCCGCTAGTTCAATATGTTGCAGCTTTTCCTGTTTATATCTGAAATGCACGCTTGACTTCCCAACCAACCCATACGCCGCTCGGCTCCTGCCCATCCTATTTTACAATAAGTGAGTAATTCCAGCGGAAGAATAAATATTTTTCAGGGATTTTATTACTCCATCCGTTCTTCTACTTTCCCCGTACTACCCATGCAAGAAGGATGCATTAGGTATTTCCCAGTCATATTCATGCATTATCCCATTCCCATGATTTTTAAAATATGCCCGTTCATTTCTCGTGGAACCAAAATATTTCCCCCCCATTAATAAAACGAAGAGTAAAAATGCATTTCTCCCCATCCATTTTCCATATTTCAAGCGATAATTTCTTTCTCCGAGAGAAACCCGCGAGTTAGGCACTTTCTCCCCTGGAAAAATTACATAATGTGGGCCAGCAAGGATAATAATTGTAATGGCCCATCTCTAGCAAAAACCGTGCCATACTGCAAAAATATCATCCTCCGTAATAATTGCAGATTGCACTGCATCTAACTACTTTCCCCACAGCATTCCCCATAACTCGTGTAAAATTATTGCTGAAGCGCCCTACTAAAGTAAGCAGCAAACAAAGTGGGAGACGGAGAGAGAAAGCCACCTATGCATTAAAATGGCGTGGTTTCTTTCTTTCTTTCTTGATAGTTTAGCAGCAGCGGGCTATTACTGGGTGATCG
>JAQGAI010002234.1:0-12723 GCA_034696905.1 Lepidocyrtus violaceus
ATTATTATGATTATTTCTAAAAAAGATTGCAGGTCTTGTCTTGTCTAGCAGTGCAGGGGCTGCTATTATCACAATCTGCTATGCACATAAAAAGATAGTGCAAAAGCCATGCAATATTTCATCTAAACTTAAGTACAATATGCAGTTACTATGCATAGCAAAATAACTACTGGCTTGAATTTGGATTAGTTGGCTTGGCTTGACTTTTTTCTTACCTGCTCCTTTTTCATCTCCTTTTCTGCTTCCTTTGTCTGGGCTGCATTTTTTATGGGATGTGGATGCAATGCATGCAAACTGCAAGCAAAAGTCAGAAGAACAAGCCAATGACACATTCTCAGGATATTAGCTCACTTTAGTTTTACCTGTGTGTTGTGTACTGCCTCCGCCTGCTCGCTCATATCTTCGTTGATTTTTTTTATTACCTGCATTTTGGATTTGGTTGTTGGAGTGGGATCTGCAAAACTAGCTCAAAACATGAAGGGAAAAAAGCCTCAAGAGAAATAAAAAGAGAAGTGGAAAAGGATATTACACATTTATTTCTGCACAAAAATATTATATGAGCCCATTTCGCTTCAGGTAAAATGTGGAAGCAGCATAGCAGCAGCATCAGCAGCGTGCTATGGTGGTGAGGAGCGTTACAAGCTTATAGAGACAAGGCTGACGCTTGAAGCCTGTACTAAAGTAAAGTAAGTAAGTAGTGCTGTAGCAAAAGCAAACAAAGAGCTACTACGGCAAGTCAACGACCTTTCCTATCTCTTTCTCAAGTGTTATACAATTCATAATAGCCCATATCCGATGTGCGAATAGGTTACTGTGTTATGCCATGTATGCCACGCCGTCATATCAGCATCATCGCATCGCGAAAAACGCTGGGATGCGAGTTTGAGTTGCGATGCGTTGGCTCAGGCTGACATACAATAATAATGCCATGTGAGATTGCAATATGATGGGATATTATTAGTATAGCGATTCACGGTGCCTCTCTTTGTGCTACTGCTTGGAGGAGAGATAAAATTAAAATGATGATCATCAACATGATGGCGATGTGTTGCTTTTATTGCTCAGATGATTCTATTATCCCTACGTTTTTAGTTGATGAGTGGATGGAGGGTCGGTTTTCTGACTGATAAAATAAAATATTGATGTCTCTTATTATTACTTTTCTTTGTTACAGGTCTCAAATCATGATTACTATTTTGCAAAAAAAAAGTGTAGTTGATGCCAATGAACAATGAACATGGGGTTAAAGATTCTGTCTCATAATAATTATTATTACAACAATTGTAATTATTTCGGTCCTTTAATCTCCTTTTGACTTCTCCAAACATCCGATCCATTTATTAGTGAACTACAAGTAAGTTGGAAAATTAGATGATAGCCCAGCCCACGCCCATGTAAGAGTACCTACACGCATCTTCTCCGCTTACCTTCTGGCGCTTATGTTATATCCGTTCTGAGAAACTGTGACTTGCTAGATTTTCCTTTAAAACTTATTTTCGTGTGTAAACTAATATTTTTTATTGGGATGGTTCTCCTTTGTATTGGATTTCGGCGTGGGAAAAGAGTTTCATATTTCAACCGATCCATGCATGTATTTTTGGCTTGACAAAGAAGATTCGTTGGTTGCTTTTCTTATTTTCATGCGTTTTTTCACCATTTATTTTTTGGGGGTAAAAAAGTCATTTACAAGACAAGATGACATTACAAAAGACTCCTCTTTTGACTATCCCATCCCATGTCTCATTTTTTTCTCTTCACATTATATTATGTACAAATTCATGTAAGATAAATTATATGCATAAAATATGTATCACATACATCACATCAGACATCATCACAGCTCTACACATCACGCTTTCAGACATGTGACCCGAGATGTACCCCAAGATTTGCAGCAGCTTTAGCTTTTCTTCAGAGTAAACATCATGAAGCAAGAAAGAAAGCAAAACTGGATCAAGAGAGAAAAGATGAGCAGATTTTTTCTTCAACTTCACCATTTTATTTTCAACGTGTTGATGTAAGTGATGTGATGTGCTTTGTGGAAGCTTCGTTTTTTCTACTATGTAGGTCGGTTTCTTCACAACTTCTTTCAGAAAAAAAATGTAACAACTGACATAATACACCCATGCGAATATCTAAACTGTGTTTTTTTTTTCTGTGGAAAATCCACATAACTTGCATACATAAATACATTTTTTTGTCTCTTCTAGAAATTCCGAGATGCATTTGATCCCTGTGTGAAATGAATAACGAGTTGTTTGGTCTCAAATTTCCTGTGATGAAAAAAAATAAGATTGAAATTATTTATTCTCATCTCATGTTCCATTATTTCATATTTACCATTCTATGTAATGTTGATTATGATTTTTTTTAAATACAAGAAAATACGATCGCAAATTAATATTAAGTATGTGTACGTTTTGATTGCAAAAGTTGATGGTGCTATTATGTAGTAGCATCACTCATGGACTCATCATAAAATCCGCAAAGACAAAAGAAGGAAAGGAAGTTAAATCGGTTACAATGGCACGTGCAAGATTATAATTGATTGATAACATGTAAAAAAGCATCATCAACAACAAAACTTAAAACTCTTCATTCAAACAATGCAAAATTAAAGAAAGAAAGTAGAACAAAAACAAGCGCAATTACAACCGTTTAGAGGAGGCTTGTTAGGGAAATAATATCTCTCTGCGTAAACGCTTGGGATTGTATGCGTAAACGTGACCTTGAAATAGTATGTTTTATGTTCAATAAATTTCACTCCGTAAAACAAGGATAAGGATGGTTGGCGGAGTAGACGTAGACACAGGTTTTACGATCGAGTCAACCGGATAAAATCAGTCTGACGTTGGTACTCCGTTTAAAGTTCGTTTCTTTTTCTCTGAAGTAATTCTTTACTTTATTTTCCCATTTACGGAAAATTTTGCGGAAGAAACTCAAACAAACTTCAAGAAAAAAAGCTTAATGGGAGGAACGTACCTTTCAACCTTTCTTTATCAGCTTGAGCATTAATCTCATCACATGTACCATTAAAGTTTCGAAGGGATTATTGTACAAAATGACCATATAAAATTGGAGTCCTGTGTAGCAATCCCATATAATGACATGACATGAATAATTTAGCAGAATAATAATGTGATGATAAAGTGCTGGGCTGGGTGATTGATCATATTGATAATTATAATTGTGGTAGAAAGGCAAATACAAAAGGCTAAAGCTACGTCTAATTTGATTAGGCTTTCGACAACCGGCAATCAACAATGTAGCCGTGTGTTAGTGTCAGTTATTGAGCATGAGCATACGCCATTATTCGATGGAGACAGTCAAAAGACAGACAAAGGAAAGAAGAACAAACAGACTTTGTCTGTTCCTCTTTAAAAGGAGAATAAAACGGAATTTTTTCAGCCGAACTTGATTTTTTTTACTATAGCACAAGTTTCATTTTAAAATGCTTCACAATTTATAATTTTTACAATGATATGACACGACTTTTAACTAAATACGTACAAGCGTTTTGATTCTTCGTGTGTTGTATGTAGCATGCAATGAACTGATAAGCCTTTTTAGGTATTTTTATTTGAAGAATTGAATGTTTAATGAGTGCATGGTTTACTTTCAGTGAAGACTTTTGCCGGACAGCAAGTAACTGCTGTATGTCCTGTCCTATAACACGTCAGCTTATGATTGTATACAGCAAGAGCATTTCACATTTAAATTCTTTATTTAAAGCGACATGCTTTCAATAACTTTGGATAATTTTCCTAGACCTGACGGTCATTGTTAGTGAAAGTCAAAGCTGCCTACCTACTTACCATTTCTTCTCCTAAAAATAAAAACTGTCCAGTCTTCACCGGTTTTTAAATAGAATTCAATGTAATTCTAAATTGTAGAGATATTCCTAAGGAAAAAAGGAACCTTTTTAGCATAATAGGAGTCGAGCTCGCCGTTGTCGTCAACCTTTCGTTCTCCTTACAAGTTGACATTCTCAAACAGGAAAATGCCTTATTGCTTTCCATTAACACAAAATAAAATGCATGCAGTAAAGACGTAGTAGACAGTATATGTTATGAAGATACTGAATTTCTCAAAAATAGACATTTAAATAATGTAATGTACCCGTTGAATTTTTATTACTTTTTACTTGAGTGTGACAGAATTCCCAGAAGGGAAGTCCGGAGATGACAAAGATCCATTATGTTACTTTAACATGGTCACTTATACACGATGTAAATATACATCGTTAGATATTCCTGGTATGATATGAATTTGAAAAAAATTCTAAATAATTTGATAAACTGACTTTTTCTATTACAATTACAATGTTTTATGGTCTCAAGCTCCGTCTTTAATTTAACTTACACTTTTAGTTAGTTCATATATTGTTACTTTTCAACAGAGCAGATTATATTGCTATTAAAAACCCATTGCAGCAACGTATCGTAACCCAGAAAAGTTAAAAAGCTTTTATGACTATGAGCAATGGCCAGTACGACGATTATTTTCTCGGAAAGGAAGTAATAAAAAGGGACCCTTTCAAATAATAAGTACTAAGCTCTTTTTGGGGATGGGTACTGCAAATATGAAGGGTTTCTTTTTTCTTAGAGAAAGGAAGCTTCCAATAACATGAACTACATGGATACATCGTTTGCGTCGATAGCTCCCAGAATTTAGGCTACTGTTACTTTGATACAGTGGTGGCAACGTACAATAAACTATAAGATCTTTGATAAATACTATTTACTTACATTAGTATTTTACCCTTTTCCTTTTCGTAGTTTTTGGTTAGTTTTTAAATTAGATACTTATGTACGATATATACCTGACAGTAGAGGAATGCTGTATTAGCCATATTACATTGGAAATAACGTAGGTTCTTGGCATATATGTTATAGCAAAGCGTAAGTAGCAAAAAATTCTTCAACGAGATCAGGAAATGGGATTCACGAAAAAATGACGATGAGCCAAAAGCCGAAGCGTTCATAAACTTTTTGCAACTTTATCTAGCAATTATAGAAACAGTGTGGAAAGGTTGTTGGGTACGTACCTACATCCATCTCAAATCCAAACAAAAACAACAGAATATAAGAATCTTGCAAAAAATGTGTAAGTGAATTTGCATGTTTACATAAATCACCTACGACTGGGACCTCGTCATTTCCTTAGCATATTCTCAATTTTTCTCTCGCAAATCTACAACATCAACAAAGTAATCGTATTATTGAGCACAGTCCAAAATACCATCAGCACGGTCGTTTTGGTCACATAATAGTAGCCCGCCACCCAAACTCTAAAATCCGGAATGGACTGGAGGAGCTTCCTCATATACTTCGTCACATGCCTTGAGTTCTGCCAGTTTCGCAATGTTTTCTGGGACAGCTCGTTAAATTTCCCGAATTTGTAGTACTGGGTGGATAAGTATAGAAGACAGAATAGAGCCGCGAAGCCCATCACTATCGAGCTTATCCCGCTCAACTTGATAACCCCGTAAATGCCCAATATGGCCGTTGTCATTGCAGCCCCTTTGTTCATCGGGGAGAGGAAGTCTTGATAGCAGAATTCCCAAAATCCGTGAAGAACCTGAAGGGAACGAAGTGTTTTAGCACAGGTCTTCGGCTCTCTGAGCTCTTTCAGAGTTCGTGGCGTCCTTAGGTTGATGCTGCAGAAAACAACATTAAACTAATTTATAAATATCTTGAACTCTTAATTAAACACAATTATGTATTGAGTTCTTTGATTTTAATTTGTTCTTACTTCAACTCCTTCAACACATAGACACTGCACGTCATGTACATATACGAATGGAAAGCAGCAACCCAAATATTCACCTAAAATAATCAATGAAGGATCAATCAGTTTTGTTGCAATTTAAAAATGAAAGATGAATCTATGAAAGCTGCCATTTTTATACCCATGTCAGTGCCCATATCCATATGTTGAACAAAATGATGGGCAGCTTGACCCGGACAGAAGCCAATTTCGGATTATCCAGCACAGATGTAAGAAAATGGGGAAGGAATGGTCTTTTCATGATTACAATCAGATTTTGCAAAGTTGTAGCCACTGCAATGAACATAACCGCAGAGAAGAACTTCATGCATTTCAGTGACTTTGCATTTGGGATCGAGTAAGTCGCTAAAATTTCAGATGACAAAAATGTCCTTTTATTTCACTCAGATAACATATTTTAAATGGCTAAAGTTGATTAGATAGATATTTTCTTACCCTGAATCTGCTTGAAATACGTAATATATTGAGAAGTACAGCTCGGGATTTCCTTCCAGAACCAAAGCGTGTTCATTTGCATAAAAACCGGGGAGGAGTAAACGCAAATATAGTAGGACATTTTCAGAAGAAACGCCAAAGAGGGCTCACCCTCCTTCCCGAAAAATATCTTTTGGCCTAAGCGAACGGCCAGGAACAAAGAATAGAAGCTGCTGACAAACAAGCTGATGTATTGGTAGATGAGTCTACCCCTTGTAAATGTACTATCCAGCTTGTAATTCACGTCTTTCCGACTTTCACCCGCTGGTACCCTTTTAAAGTAATATGGAACTGTTCCCAAGTACCAGCTAGCGTTTGTTACGAAGACGAGCGTCTTGAAATTCGCATTCGTGAACATTTTCAAATTTTATTCACTGTTTGAGGGAATTTTGGAGAAAGGACCAAGAGCAGGAATGAAATGCATATGGGAGGGAGTGATAATATTCAATAGCAGGGCCTATTTATTTTTCCACTGATATTTATGACAAACTTATGCTTAAATTTAGATAAAAGGCTTTTCTAGTCAATTCAATTACTCGAAAGGAAGGTGGCCTGTCCTCGTGTCAGCCTAAACGGTGAGGATAATTACAATTAAAAAGGTTCCGGGCTGGCCGCTCGTATTTAATTGGCATAGTGTATCCTCTAACGGGAATCAAAATTTTTCCACAGCATGATCTGATCAACGATCATTGGCCAATCATAGACCAAACAGTTTTTTTATACAAGGCCTGCACCATCAGGCCAATAAAAAGGGAGATACACCGATTTACCCTGAAGATAATTTGTTTATAGGAAGGAGTGATTAAATAATTTGTTAATCGTGGCTTATATGACTACACTTGGATTAATTACAGCAATTAGAGCTCTACTCGCAAATTACCCAGCCTGTGCATATTTTTTGTTTCGTAAATTAAATGAAGAACAAGGTAATGGTATTATTGAGGACTGCCCACATGACGGAAACGATTGTGAACTTTTCCACGGCATAGAACGAGCCAATATTTACCCTGTACTCGGGAAGGGAGTTGACAAACTTTCGCATGTACTTGGTTGTGTTCACGTCATGCAGCCAATTGTCCAGTGTCTTCCTCGAGAGTTCCTTAAACTTGCCAAACTTCCTGAACAAGGTGGCCATGTAGAGGAGACTGAAGAACGCCACGAATCCCATGATTATCGATCTAGGCCCGGTGAGCTTGATCAGACCATAAATGCCCAGGGTTGCCACCGCCATCGCCGTACCTTTGTGGAGTGGACAGAGCCATGCTTCGTTGTTCACCTGCCAAATTCGATGAAGGACTTGGATCGTCCGGAAGAGACGGGAGCAGATTTTTGGTTCCCGGAGCTGGCTAATGGTTTTGGGCTTTTTGACATAGATGCTAAAAAAATTAAAAAATACAACCATGAGATGAGACGAGTAACGATGTAACATGAAATGATTTTATCTTTGCAAAATTTTAAACTGATAAACTTACTCCAATTCTCTTGAAATGAAAACCCCGCAAGACATGTACATGTACCAATGAAAACAGTAGACCCATATGTAAATCTAAATTCCATGAAGTTGAAGCAGTGTCATTATATCTATGATTCAAGGTTATATAAAAGTAATTGATGGAAGTTTAAAAAAAATTGTCTTTTCAATTTACCCATGTATTAATCCACACACAAATATGAACGAAAATTAGAGGATATCGGATCGCTGCAGAAGCTTTCTTCGGATCATCCAGCATCGAAGTAAAGAAATGATCTTGGTATGGCTTCTTTCGAACGTGAGAAATATTCTGGATAATAGTTCCAACGGAAATGATCATCACACCCAAGAAGAATTTCATGCATTTCAGCCCCTTCTCTGATTTCCTCATGAAGTCAGCTATATCAATGAAAATGAAACAGCTACATTAGGTAACTACTTTCTCATTTATAATGATGTATCATTTTATTTGTAAGATTGATAGTTTTGTTTGGAATTTACCTTGAACTTTTCTGAAGAATTTGATATATTGAGAAAGAAACCGTGGGATTTCCTCCCAAAAGGTCAACGTGTTTAGTTCCAAAATCAGAGGCAAGGAGTAACAGGAAAACAAATAGCTCATTTTAACCAGAAAGTCCAAGGTCGGCTCATCCTCCGAGAAAACGATATTTTGGATCAGTCGAAATGCAATGAATAGGACGTACAGGGAAGTGGCACACAGATGGGCATATGTGCTTAGCGTCCTGATCCTGGTGAAAGTGCCAATCACTTCATACTTCCCGTCGGAGTCCTTGACGAAACGATAAGGTACGGCACCGGTGTACCATGCCAGATTAGTTACAAAAATTAACGTTTTAAAGTTCTTTGAAGTGAACATTTTAATGCAGAGATCGAGCTTTCGGATTTGAACCTCGTAAAACCGTGATCGCAAATGAAGTGAGGATATAACCTTTAACCTTGCAATAAACGTTCAATGTCAGTCATTAACATTAAACTCGTAATTGGAGGTGAGATAGCTTTCCCTTAATATTGGCCAAGTTTTTCGAAAAGTAATTAACCAAAGTTGCCAATTAGCCATGATTACTCTCAATTAACCTATTCGATCATCAATTTTACCATCGACTGTCATGCAGGCAACTTAAGAGAAATATCAAGTTATGGAAAAATCTGTTTCACATAGGAATCGCAGTCGTCATAAACTGTGCATATATAACGAGTTTAGTCAGCTTGAATTCAGTAGGTGGGATATTCCATAAGACCATTTCTCAATGATGAAGGAAGGGTGTAGTTCATGGGCACTGGCACTTATACTTTGTGCCTTGAACTTGACCGCTAAATGCTCCACTAAAAATGCCACGGTAGGAGGTGAACTTGATTCCGATTAATTGTCCCATTCCAACTTCAGTTTAATTCAATTTCCATCATGTTCGCCAGCAACAGAAGAAATGTACAAGCTCCGAAGTTTCTGCAAATTTCTGAAGTGTTGCGAAATTATTTTCCTATCTACATGGGTGGCAATGTAATCAACTGAATAATCAATGCAATGCGCCTGGAGGAGCCACGCGTTTCCCATTAACGTTTCAGAAGCAAATAGGCAAACGTTATGTTATGTCGATGGATGTTTGGCAGCTTGGAAAAAAAACATGCAATTTTTACGAGGGCAATTTCCAATCCCAGTTGGAATCTTTCATTTTATATTTACTTGTCATACGTGATGGCCCAATCCAACTCTTCTGGTTTTTTTTCGAATTGTAGCAAATAGCGTTTTTTGTCTCGTCGTCTGCTGGAGAAGCAAGCAGGGTCATCATTAAATTTTATTATGAACTAATGGCTTTTGGCAGGTAAATTACTAACTTAAAAGTGCTTTACAAATGACTGCATTGCATTGCAAATCTCTCTCTCTCTCTTTCCCTTTCAACTTAACCAACAAAAACGAAAATGAATGAAATGCCTATTCATCGAGTTCCTCCATGTTTGCTTAACAACATTTTACACAAAAAACGACCTCGGAGAATTCCACTCATTCCAGGGTTCTTAAACTGACTCATCAGATATTTTGCGTTGATACAGGGTTGCCCCTTTCCCCTCCCCGAATCCCCATTGCAAAACAGAGCAAATAAAAAGGGATTCAATTCATTGAATTTTATTTCGTTGGCACAAGGCCTCAGATTTAATAGTGTTTACTGATCTTCTTCGGTGAAAAAAAAAACAATATCATTTTTATAGATGAACTGAGGAGGTAGCAGATTTGAGCAGATGTTTACTTCCCCGAATTCGAAGGGGTGAGCTGAGCTTCTATGAGCTGGAAGAGATTTTTGCAAAGAGGTCTCTCAGGAAAAAACAAACATTTTGCAGTATCGTATAGCGTATTACATTTTTTGCGTACACTCTTCTTATCCCCAACACTAGCCGTTTTTGTTTGGGAATTGCGAAATTAAAACATTCCTTTCATTCGCTCTCTTTCATCATCCTCTTCAAAACAACGACCGACTCCGTTGGGGATGATTTTATTCTAGCAAAAAAAATCTACAAACGAACAGAACAGGAAAAAACGTTACATATGATATGATAGAGTTGATCGAGTGTGGATGGATGGATAAACGAAGCGTGAAAAGTCCAGAAAAATATATGGTGATGGTGAAGGGAGGGGAGGAAGGAAAAATAACGGAAAATACAACGCAGTTTTGTGTACGATGTTCCTTCATCATCTCATCTCAAGGGAAGCATGAAAAGGGGCAGTTAAAAAGTATGGGCTATTATTTTGCAAAAACGAAGGCGGTTGAAAATTCGCAGCTTTCTTACATCATCCGTGTTTATTATACTCGTACATGTAATGTATATCCTATATCCCCTGGGCTAACGCGAAACAAGTACGAAAGTTGGTGGCTCTTCTGAAGGGGTGCCATTTCCCTTGCTCTTATAGGGGGCATATAAATTTAGAGATTTCCATCCATGAGTCACATTTACTTTATTACTGTGAATGACGCATCGGCCGGCATTATCATCTCATCCACTTATGGAAGGGAACGGGGAAATTGCGTAAGTTTTTATTGCCATGTTTGTTCTGATCTTGAAACGTAGCTTAGGCTTCCTTCCATTCCACCACCACACCATTCACGAATTCTGGAGAGAAAACTCATTTTTATTTCGTTTGTATGAAATGGATGAACCAACCAACCCTGAAAATTGCGAAAAACGTTTTTGGTCTTACAAAGGTACATCATCTGTAATATGTAGAAACGTATGTCATGTCACACAAGCAGTAAAATCCAATTCCAAGGTTCCCCCTCAAACTCGTAAAAATAATGGTTCCTGGAAGTGACATCGGAAGGAAGCATCTTCTTTCTGGAGGTTTTTGGGAAAATGCGTGAACGCATTTAGATTGAGGTGGCATGGTCCAATACAAATAATAACCTTCATTCACTCAACTATAATTATAAGAAGTTACGCAATACAATATAGATATGCGTGTTTGTGAAAAATAAGCGGAAACCAAATGGAGGTTTCACGGAACTAATCTGCCAGAAGAAGAAACGCAGTTTCGGAGGATTTAAGGACTCACCTCAAGGTACAAATACGTACATGACTAGGAAGACAATTTTTATGACTCATCTTATCATTATAATAACACAAGCCTCTCTTTCTGGTTAGTTAAAATTGGATTTTAAGCGTGGCCAATGTTTTACGATCATTTTCTTTTCGCTTAGTTAGAGCAGGATTAATAATGACAAGCACATTTTCAATCTGTTTTAACAATAAAAAATAACTTCTGGAAAAGTAGTTAAAATTTCTTATTCTTACTACGCAGTTGTGGTGGTTTGCAAATACGCAATACGCATCAAGCTTGCTCGAAAATAGAAAGGTTTCATTTCATGAAGTAAATCCCCAACAATGCCTAGCTGTCATTTTGCAAATCTCACGTTACCCCTGTTTACAGATAAAGAAAAGATTATACGAAGTAGCTAGTTAGGCATAGGGATTTATGGATAGATCCCTCTCAGTTCTGAGAATTGACCACATGTGTAAAGCCTAACTGAATCTCACAGGTCTGAAATAGGCCAAATGAAAGTTTGAAAGAGGTGGCGTCACATATGTAAGTACTAATAGGGTTTGTAATAGGGTTATTTTTTTAAGGTGGTAAATCTGCAAACAATAATGCTTACATGAACTTTCGTCCTCTGTGAGAAGTTGTGTCCTATCTCCTTAAACATGAACTGCGTTTCAGCCAAGGCATTCAGTCAGGCTCCTCTCACTATCGAGTTGTTTTTAATGCAATATTAGTTTTGGTTTAACTTTTTATTGCTGTTGTGAAAAGTGTTTTGTTGACATGTGCTTGGCTTGCAAAAAAAAATGAAATAAGCTGCTTCCCATTTCCACTCCAACACATCGCGTCTTCCCCCTCTCTGTTCCCTTTCCTCATTCCCACAATTTTAAGTGCCTGTTTACCAGGTTGTGTTATTGCCTCACTCGGACCCATCTGGGTACTAACCTATTACCAAGATCGTTTTTTGTCCTACACCCTTGTCCCTTTTCATCTTGCAAAATATTTTTCTCCTGGGTTAATAAATTAATAATGTTTAAAATGAATGGTTTTCGCTGGTGCGTGCGTTTTTCTAAGAAAACAAACAGTTTTACGACTTGTCCCTCCCTATGATTGTATGTATTGGGCATGGAAAAATAAGCTACTTTAGCTAAATGACACGTGCGGTTCTTATTTTTAAAATTTGCAACAACACAACAACAAAATACATTCATGTATGTATTTCAGGCAATGCTAAAGATAGGTTGGTTTGGTTCGTGAAAATGTTGCTTTATGCTTGACTGGTAAAAGAATCAAAACTTCCTACTACGAGTGTGTGGATGGATACGCAACTATAAACTTGGATCGGGGCTAAATGAGATTTTACCCTTAATTACAAAATTAAAACAACAATTTGCACATATTCCTGAATTTTTTTCTTTATGGAAGCTTTTATTCAGTACCAATA
>JAQGAI010002235.1:0-12721 GCA_034696905.1 Lepidocyrtus violaceus
CGGAGTTCTTCCTGGATCCGCTCAAACTTGTGTTGTCGCTTTGCTGCTCTTTGTTGAAGTTGGAACCTCCAGGCATCCCGAGCCTTTTTATCGTTCTCTGCCCGTTGATCTGAAGCATCCAACCTTTTCTGGAACCAGACCTTGAGCTAAACATGACACACATATAGTAGGACGAACACAATTTAGATCTGATTAATCTGAAGATTTCTTGTAATTATAGATTATAACATAACTATGTTTTACATACCCTTTCTTCCCGTATACGCTCCCTTTCCTTGGCAGCATTCCCTTTGTGATTGATAGGAGTTCCAATGCGAGACATGATAGATCTAGAAATATAAATGGTATTTCAACTCAAGCTTCTAAATTAAGTGATACTAGTCTAAATTAAGTCATCCGGAGGAGGTAAAAAAATATAATTGAAAAAATGTTGTCTAATGTATAATAATAACTGTAAAATAATTTTTCAATGAGGAATTTAATTGAATTAATCCTTCGTTGGTGGTAACACGGTAACTCTCCAGGTATGATTGACAGGAATGCAGTCATTTTGACGAAAAATTAGTCACTTTTGTTCGTTTCAAATCTTAGTACTTGCGTTGTGCGGAACGTTCCGTCGCTGTTGTTCATGTTATTGGGGTGTTTTTAGTTCAATTTTTGTTTTTAATTGATATTAATTGAATATCGGCAAGTAGACCTACTCCTGATTAAACAAATATTCGTCCTCACACAAAGAGAAAGTATTTTGCAGTAGCTTACTTTGTCAGAAAAAATTCCACCCCACAAGAAAAGTTTTTATTCTAGGGAGGCCGAGGCATTTCACTTCCTTCAATATAACCTACCATCTTCCTGGCAATAATGTCATTCATATTGGCTGAGAGAGCAAGGTAGATAGACATTCATTGGATCCCACTCAATTTTGGAAAAATGTTACATCTGCATAGAAGGAAAATGTGCGAAATATCATCTTGAAGCGTTCAGTTTCAGTTCAGCGTTTTTCACATAGAAGTAGCTCTTTCAGAAAGTAAAGCGGTAAGTAAATACGAGGGTCACAGGAATTGAATTTTACTGAAGGGAACGGCAATCTACATAAAAGGAAGGGAAAATGTTTACTGTACGAACAAGAAAGGGGTTGCAGAGTGAAGAGATGGAAATTTCGGAGCTCATAAGTACGCAGAAAAGTGAATTTTCACATTTGTAGATGTACTATCACAATGGTAGGGTTATTGCTTGTGAAAACGGTTGGAAGATACATATATCTTGTGTGATTCTCTACATGACAAGGCTGTGAACCATGGAGGATGATGTTATGGAATGGAATTAAGGTACATTTTGGAACCTATTTGGGTTTTCACATTTACGTTCTATTTCACTTTCACCCACTCAACTCTGCTCATCATCAAAGCAGTTGGAAAGTGTATGCAATATTTATGCATGCAAATGGTTGGTTTTACCCGACTTATGTAAATGTAGATCTCTTGCTTACATCCCTGCATTGGTATCAATAGAAGAGCGAGGAGCGCTTGGCATGGGAGAAAGTTCTGGTAGGCAGTATAGGTGGTAGTTGTACGGAGAAATTCGAGACAACTACGCTATGCAGCCTTGTCTTGGTGTGTATATCCCAAACATGAGTTCTTATTTTCAAATAGGAGCTGTGAGAGGATATTGAAAATGGGAAAAATGGAGAGTCCTCTGTTGTTGATGTCATCGCGCATAGCATGGCCTTAGGCACCCTATTATTAGGGAAAGTAGACTTAGGTTCCGTGGTGAACATGACGGGTGCAGAATCAAAAGTGGATAGGTGTCCCTCCATCAGCACCACCACCACCACCGGTAGCTTTCATCCTGTGAAATATTCTCACAAACATTGCTAGAAGACCCAAAGGGCAGACTCGATGGAGGTTTACATTTAAGTATGTGCACGTAACATTCTGTGTCAGTTGAATAGGATTCCTATCAGTCCATTCCATTGTAATCAGCGGCACAAACTGACATGTCGAGAAACCGTGTGGAGGGAAAGCAGTTTAATGAGAAAATAGATAAAGTATAATGATCTTAACACTGGTATGGAATGGTAAAATGGTCGAGGACAAATGTAATGGATATTTTAGTGGTAAGGTGAATACATTATTATATCATCGGTTTAAAATAGAGCAAAGATTTCTTGTAAAATATTGGGACTTTATAGTTGAGGTGTGAATGTCAGAAGTGGCTGTAGAAACACTACTGACTGTGGTGACATCATTCCAATGCAAAATCGGGTTTATATATTAGCTCACGTACCACTTACAATACTTCATCCTCCCAGCATAGTAGTCAAATGCCTAATTAGCAATGCAAAAATCGAATGTATTCAGTTTTGTCAAGAGCTTCCGCTGGGGATTTGTGAGGAAAAGAGTGAGGTGCTGGCACTACATTCACCTCATTCCGGGGTGATTCCTCCGTACACACAGGAGGACTTTCTCTTGGACGGAGCACGCAAGCTAAAAGGAAATTATGTACGAGGTTTATCGATACTTGATTCATAACCTTATGAAGCATTGGTTTGGTTGATTACAAAATGGGTGCTGTACCTGGCTAGTAGCAGATACATAGCAAGAGATAGACCACCAATCATTACTCTACTTTCTAGCATTCCCCGGTTTTATCAGTTGAGGCTATCCACCCTGAGCTTAATATTTGCTAGACTAAATGGACCAAATGTTAGAAACATGTTTCAATGAGTTCCCCCCCCCCATGAAAATCAGACTTTAACAGGAGAATTTTGTGAGAGCAGAGCTGTTGATCTGTCGTTTTCACGGAGGAAGAACAGAAAGCCACAAATTCTATCCGGGAACATCATTTATATGGTCCTCCTTCCTTTGTACGTGTTCTAGTGTATCGGGTTCTTATAAATTGGAAATTGGTCATGAGCTCTAATGCTCTATTGAATTCTGATGTGATGACGGGCGAATCCATTGGAAATTATGGTTACATGATGTCTATTACTAATAAATCACTGAAGAAATGGGTGGAGACGGCTCGTTATTAGGTTGGATGGCTATAATAAAAAGTTGCATTCAATAGATTATTCGCTGCTGGTCTACCTATATGATAGTGATAGTGATGATGATAGTATATCTGGAAGAAACTAAAGAACAAGGACGGATGACGTACGCATGCCGCGCCGTATACACCTTCCTGGCATTTTGGCATTGTTTTATCATCGAAAATATAAAAAGACGTCTTTTTCTGGAGGTTGTGCTCGGAATATTTTTCTGAACTCCCATTATGTAATATCTGTTCTATTTTCATCCCAACGATGATGATGGCCATTTCAAAAAATGTTCTTCTGGAATTACAATTACAAAGGTCAATGAGGACGGAAGACTACCTACAACGAGAATAATGGATTGGGTGCAAACGATGATGGACCGTAATGGGCCGATGATTTTTTTAAATCCTGTTTTCCAATCTCATGTTAGAATTACCAATAGAATGGGGCTGAGTTGTAATTTGAGAATAGGGTTGAGTTAATTTTTAAAAAACACGAACACCTTTTTGTGGAATAATATGTGTATTACGTGATTTACAACAATAACTGTATAGTCATGTGTGTAGTCTTGAAAAGCATCCATGAATAGAAGGATTACTCTAGCTCAAGATAGCAAATAAGATATATCATGGTGTGGAATTATCTGCTTGTTCGTACACATGGGAAAACTTTCTTTTTTTGTTCGTTTACAGGAGCAAGCAAAAATTGCCAAAAGCGGTCTGGAGATGAAACTGATAACTTCGGATTTGGAAGCTGAAGCGGAGAAGTGGGGAGAGGAGAATTTCAACGATGAGAATAACGACATAGTCCGTAGAGCAAAGAACATGTCCAATATGGCCTACAACATGTACCAGTTTACCCGAGGGGAAGGTCCCCTCAAAACCACTCAGGATCTCTTCACTCAAGCTGAGTACTTCGCGGAGGAGGCTAATCGGCTTTACAAAGTTATTCGTCAATTCTCGTACACCGTAAGTAAACCTTCCGAATGGCCATCTATCCATGTCTCTCTGTCCTCCCTTGCCCGTCAGCAAAAACATGCCAGATTCTTGGAATTACCTATAAGTTCTTGTTTATCGTTTAATATTTTTTTAAGCTCCAGCATTTCTTATCTGTCAGGGATTACGCAATATCTTTAGCCTGTAGTATTACTGCAACTTCATCATATTATGTTTTTTGAAGATTAGTAAACTAACTGTAATAAGGAAGCTGTAACTTGGTAGATATTTTACCGAGTGTTTTTTAACGAATCGGAAAATGATTTTTCACATTATGAACATGAACATATCTACTATGCATGTATAGACATCTAATATCCAATAACAAGATAAAAATATTTTCAGAAACTAATCCTTTTGATTTTTTTTTGTAGGTTCCAACGAGTACGGAGAAGAAGCAGTTGCTGGAGAAAGTTGATGAAATTCCAACCCGGGTTCAACAGCTCCAATTCACTGTGAAAAACCCGACAGTGGGGAAAGCAGCTACATTCACAAAAGTCGATTCAGTCATTCAAGAGACTAAACTGCTCATGACTGTCATTTCCAAAGTCGTCACTACATGCTTTGAATGTGCTTCCAAAGTAAGTCTCTCATTAATTATATCATTTTTTTTACAGATTCACCTCTTTACTAAATTAATAAAAACATCCACAGTTTATTCGCAAGTTGAATTAACGAAAGATTCAAACATATATCTACTTGCTAAATGCCAGTCAGGCCTTATTTCAGCAAGAAGTGTAAAAACAGTAAACAGCAAAAATCTTTCACTCTGTAACATATACACTTTCATTACTTATTTCACATGTATTGAGATGTGTATGTATAACATCTTATTATACAATTACCTATTCATCAATCCAGTACACGCAATAATGGGAATGAAGTTATCTAATGAAAATCTAAAAGCACAACCTTTATCTTCACGTTTGAATATCTTTCCCCCGTATGAACGATAAATGCCGTAGCCCTTCTTCCCTTCACCAACGTTCGTTACTTTCCCCTGTAGTCAGTCATGCGTTTGGAAACACATGAAACAAATACCTGCTGAAACATTTTACTAATTTAACAAGTGATGATATGATCGCTAGTACTACTACTAACCCTGATTAATACCTTTTTCTACATTTTAATTGCTACCTTTTTTTAGCAAATAACTTTAATATAACCAACCATAACCAATTCTCTACTACTAATAAAGAACTTTACATAATATATTTTAATACGTCTCTATTTGGTATAGTTTTTAACTGAAAACTAAATACGACTAGTTTTTAAAGGAACTGAAAACAGGAAACCATTACGATATGGAACCATTATTACGTAAAACCTTTTTTGATCACTTCAAATTTTTTTATATAGTATATGCTGACAGCAGCACAGTCGGGTGATAAATCAAGCCAGGTAGAGTTGCATATATCAAATATTTTTTAACCAACAATTTTACATGCTCTGTGAGATCAGTGCATTTTAAATGATATAATCTGTAATGAACAGTTTTAATGAAATTAGTGAATATTAAATTCTAGTTAGATATAAAATCTAGCACGATATTGTCGTTTAAAACCTCGATGTTGTTGTAAGTACTCATATCATATATTATTTGTGTTTGTTTAATTATCATTAAATATATCGGTGTATTTTATTGCAGTTTTAGCTGCATATCTATAGTCTAATTAAATTTTTGATTAGAGAGTTTTGTCTATGTACTATTCGGTGGAGGAGTGGATATTATATGATAGTTAGTCTTTCTTTGCTTTAGTATCGTGGTGTGTCAACACATACATTTTTCAAGGTTTTAAACAATAGCATACTTACTTAATACATTTTTTCAACAAAATACTGGGGAAAAATACTTTGATAATTCAGTTTACAGCACAGCACGGTGCGAATCCATTTTTTACTTTTGAATTTCTGAATGAAAAAAAAACTGGTGAATATTTTATAACAATTAGAGAATAAAATGCGTTCATATGCCTGTGCTAGAAAGGAAATGTCTTTACTTATTTTGATGGGTTTAAAATGCAGGCAAATGACGAAGTATGAAAAACGAATGATATTTAATTAATCTGCACAAAAATGGGTATCGTGATCTATTAGAGAACAAGACAATTTTCAGTAAATAATGAAACCATTTAATTACTGGTCATTGTACTTCATTGTTAGAAATGGAACGTGAATTGTGATGTTAGTTTTGGCAGTTTTAGAGGAAAAATATGAGTACATATTTTGAACCTACTTGAGGACTGCCTGAAGCATGAATATTACAAATAGCTACCTTTTTCAATTTACTAACTTGATTTAACAAAAATCCCTCGGCAAAGAAAATGAATGTGTCCTAAAAATATGTTTATGTGTTTGTATATTAGAATTTTAGCTGCCTATAATGGTTTGTTGCATGTTAATAGCTGATGTTTGTAAATTTTGATGTTTGTCTCGGCTCCTTTGAAAGTTCCAGAGGAGCAAAGTTGGTGACTTAAAGATTCTAACTGGAACTGCCCATTGGGAGTTGGCCCTTACAAGTTGTCCTCATCTTGATTGCATGTCGTGTTGCACGGTGAATTACTTTAAATGTTCGTTCGTTCCTGTTGTATGCTACTGAAGAGTGAGCTTTCACCACCTATCTCACTTTTTATTCAAAGTATTCTGAAAACTCCCAATTAAAAAAACTCAAGATAATGAGAGCATGAAAGGGAAAAGTCATCTTGACGGACTGATGACGATGATCACAATGATTTTTAATTCACTATAAGTACCTATATGTTCTATCGTTTCCGCTTGAATTACGGTTGCATGCACGCATGGAGCAGAAAAAGGAGCCCATGCAAGGGAATTCACTTTGTTCATTCTAGTGTAAGTGTAGCAGTATTATCCCATCTTATTATCAGCTTCTTAAAGTTTACTTCGCTTAACATTATTTCGACTACCAAGTGATGCGGAATACTATAACAAGTGAAACTTTCCAGGACCGGAATCACTTTTTTCCTTTGGTCAGTAGTAATAGTGTAATTTATTTAAGTGCCTATTCAACATATTCGCTCTGCACTACTAATACAAAGTCGCACGATAATTGGGCCCCTTTGGATTGTGTATCGTATCAGTTCAGTTGGCGGCTGTCTCAACGTATCAGAGCTTTCTTTCCGCTTTAGTTGATTGCACCCTAGTCTGTAGAGAAGCAGATGCGTTTAAAGCTTCCGTCCCAAAGTTAAAACGTATGATAATGGGACTTTTTAAGGCTGTTTTGTACAGCGTATAATGCCATTAACTTTTAGTGCCTTTTCACTTTGAAACTTTTTGCCAATGCTTATAAGTTCCTTGCAGTAGCGTACTGAACTGTGAAGGAAGGGGGAGAAAGTTGAAAATTGGTCTGGCCATGAGCTTTATAGAAAACTAAAGTAGACATTTTATACATTTTTATCTTATTATTAGTTCGCAATTGTAGTTCAGTCTTCTAAAAGCACAATGTATGGATCCAATAAAGCTAACGTCTGGAGAGCATGTTCCGTTAATTAACACAAGATAGTATGTAGTTATATAGTCACTGGCTGATCATATATGTTGAAGCACGGTTTAAGTAAAAAACTATTTTTATACCTTTGTACCTAACCTACTTATATATCGCTGTAATTATGGTAGTAAAAGTAATTTTCTAATTAGCTGTATAACAACTATTTGAGTATATCGTGTTTTTGTTTGTTAAACGAAGGACAGGATTACCTTGCGTCCTTTTTCTCAAAACAAAACACAGAGGATTTATAAAGCTGATGTAGGATCTTTTAGAGTTAGTATACTATTTACTAGATAGAAAAATATATAACTGAACTAGCAAATTACATTGATAGTCGGAATTTATATTGTAGAAAGCAACAGAGAAGATATATAAAAAATATAGATATAGATGATTATAGATAATTATTTGTATATATTGAGCCAATATAGAGCCTACATATGTACCTATAAAAAACGCTAGATTGCCTCCTTCCAGGAGGGTGTTCAAAAGCCACTTGAGATAATTAACATGGCCATTTCTCTGTTTTTCTCCTCAACTTGTAGTATTCACTGGACTTCCGCGGGTTATCTCCCAGAGGCAGAAACTCTCCATACGGAAGGACGGACGCTGAAGACCAGGCGGGTGGAACTGGTAGCGGGGATTCCAAGCCCGGTGGTGGGACGTCCTCAGATGGGTCCATGTGACAGTTCGGAATGGCCCGAAGGGCCAAACAAGGAGATGGACGCAGGACCCGAGTCTCATTCTTGCTCTTCTAAACAGCTCAACAACGACAATCTCAACATGGCTGAGGGATTCATCATTCCGAAGTCATTTGTTGTTGTGGGCATATTATGTTTAGAGCCCCTTTCTTCCTCTCATTGTTGCGCAATATTTATTGTGGGACACTCGGAAAATATCGCCAAAGTATATTAAGACCATAAGTTCGCCTTTCAACTTTCTCCATCATCTTCATCACCGTCTCCACACAAAAGAGGAGAGGCTTCTCTCCAGAGACAGGGATTTTGGGGGGATTGGAAGACAAGAAATGCTGGAGGGTCTTTGTTCAAACAGCAAGCGGAATTGCTTCATAAAGCGAAGAAAGGGCTTGCACAGCCAATAGCCTTTCTCCGGTAATGATAAAAACTCGGGGAAGGGATTAAGGCAGTGGGAGGAATCTTTCTTGCTTTGGAGCGCCCTACATCATGGACTGCTCATTACCTGTTGTAGGAGAAATACTAATAACCGCCTTGCTCATTACATCATCATACCATCAAGAAGACCACATCAACGTGAACAAAAACAAACAAAAACAGTCCCATTTTCCTGTACGCATATTTTTGTGCTTATAATCGACCTACTAACTACAGACTGGTCCATCATTTGCATGCAAACTAATTCACTACTCTTTCAACACTAAAAAACTAAAATTAACTTTCTCCATTTCATATGAGATGTGTACGTCATCAACAACTCAACTCCACACAAAAAAAAACATTCTTTGGGAAAACAAAACCAAGGAGAATTGCACTTTACAGCTTCTCCATTCAATTCTCCACTCTTCAAATTCTTCTGACGTTCTCATGTAAGGGAAACCTTGAAAACTGGAAAAGCTAACGGATATCAAATACCCTGCAAAGGAAAAGTGAAAGTCCAACAAATTAAAAGGAGCCAATTTGATAACAAGAGCGCCCTGTCTGTATCTCACAACGGAAATCACTTGAGCTTTCAAGAGGAAAAGTACACAAACAACTATAAAAGCTTTTCTGTTTTACGATGAAAGTATTATTAGAAAATATCTGGGAAAAGATGTGAAAGGTAGGATGATAGGTACAGTCACAAGCTTATTGCTCCAACATTACTCCTTTGTCAGCGGTAAAGATAACGTTGGGTAAAGGAAGTGAACGTGTGAAATGAAAAGGCATATTCCATATCTACCACCACCTTTATGCCCTCACAGTCAGATAGGCGGAAAATGCTCTTTTAATTCAAGCACGGAACAAACTAAGCCTATTACGAAAATAAAATGAATCGTATTACAAATACTGACTTAAAAGCCATCGCCCCCTTTTGAAAGATGGGGGAAAAGGGCTGTTCACTTCTACTCACACGTTATTGCTTTTTCGTCACTCGTGGAAATACTAGAGCCACGTTACATACGTAAATGGAACATCAAAGATGCGATGCTCAGCAGAAAAAGAAAGCATCCGCATCCTTTCCAGGAATCTCATGAACGTCAACAAAGAGAAAAAAAGAATGAAATATACATGAAAGAGTAATGAGTTAAAAGAAAAAAAGAAGCGTTCAGAAAACATTTTTTGTTCTATATAATATTGTATATCACCCTCAGTGTTATCGTACTCTTTAACTCGTGAGTGACGATGACACACAAGATTATGCAGAAGTTACGACGAGTGAAAGCTACCATCCTAAAATCAAAACTGCTCAGCATACAAAATTACAATAAAAAAAAGAATCCAGCATTTAAGCGACATGCGAGACTGAGAGGGGTCGAGCGAAAATTGAAACTCAAAACCGGCAAATTGTTGCAAATCCTGCTATCCGTCTTAACCATGTTCACCAAGCGATTTTCGCATTTATAGCAAGTACCTATAAAATACTGGTCTGTCTGGCTGCTGCTCTTACATCATGATCCTACATACACCATAGATTCAACTCTATAGCTATCCTACAGAAGTCTACTTTACGAGCCTATATATATACACACGTAGGTAATCATTAAAGTTATGTAGTTAGCAACCCACCAAGTCCTAAAACTCTGACCCTATGAAACTTAGACAGACCTATTATTATATGCACCTAACGAGCCATGTAGGAGAAATCAACTGACATAACATAATACGAAAGGTCGAAGAAAGGCTGAAGTTGCTCAATCCTACTGAAAACATTGTGAAGAATTTTTTGCCCCCTGTAGAAAAAAAAGTTTCCGTTTCCCCATTAGAAAGTAATTTTGAGAGGCGAAAGTGTGAAAAGAGAAAGTACGGGTGGATGACGAAGGAAAAAAAGAACGTAGCCATCCTTTTGAATAGGAATAGAAAAGGTAGCTCCAACTTCCTACCATATTAGATAGATATCCAATTATTTTGAGCTATCCATCTGTGAAGACAAAAAAGGAGCGAAAAAAAATCTTTAATGAGATTGATAAACATGTATGGGGGCGTGTCTACGAAGTAACGTATGTATAAAACAAGACAACCTCATACAAGCCTTTTATATACTCATATGTACATACATGCTCATAGCTCACAATCAGCTTCAGTTACGAAACTTCCAGTCAGTAAAAAATAGGTTCTTTTTAAATCTCATCATATTTGGTGAGGTCATCATCACTCATCATTAAAATACAAGATCTCCTCTTCTACTACTCAAAGGTGCATAACTATAAAAACTGTTTCAGTTGAAATGTAGGAACTATAAAAAAAAATGCTCATTGAATACAAGTTTCATTCAGCCTAACTGCATAAATTGTCAGTGTTTTGAGTTGTTCTACCTTCAAGATGCCAGGAAAATAATTATAGTCAGACATCATCCTCCGGCTCCCCACACCCACACCCTACTCACTACTCATTTCTATAGCTCAATCATTATTTATAAAAGGGCATGTTCATAAAATAAAACGGCGAAAATAAACTCCACTGTCACTACTTTCGGATTTATTTAAGCGTTAAAAAGTATGCTGCAGTTGCAGTACTTATGTTCATATGAAAGTATGGTAGATTTACAAGTGTAACTTTCACCAAGACCTTATAATTTGCATCATAACAATAGGGAAATATGGCGCACGTAGTCATTTTTTGAAAAGAAAAATCACATTATGTTTGGTTGATACTGTATCATCCCGTTTCGACCTCACACCTCACCGACTATGATTTGATAGTAAAAACAGCTTACTAATTAATAATCATTCATTAATCATTAAATCTCAATCCAGTCAAAATGTACTTTAAATATTACTAGTCGACAGAAGCCAGCAAGCAAACAACTTAATATACCAGCTCAAAAAAGCCATCAAGATCAAAAAGTGCATCGATATCGTCGCTGCTTGCTATATCTCGCTTGTGGTGTTACATGAATTGTTAATGAACACTCAATGTGTGATTTACTAAGCTTAAAGTTAATGTTAAATGTGCGCGAAGCGAACACAGTTAAATTGCTCTTGCTAAATTACCAAACTCTTCAACGAAGCTTAACGATGATACGGTCACAGCCACAGCGGAGGAAACTGTCTCCAACGTCGCTGTGATTGAAAGCATCAACTACTTCTACAGTATGAAGGCGTTCGAATGAGAATGAAAGCCTTGACAAATATTTTATTGGGTGAGGTGGTTTCCGGAGATGATGATGAGGGAGATGTGATGTGGGTAGGGTTTTGTTTGTGGGTTTGGGAAAACCTGCATCAAAATTATAATATGCTGACGCTTCAAAGTACGGGAACTCCCTCATCCGATCCTTTTGAAGCTTATGCTTTCTCCTTCGAATGCCTTCGTGGTTTACTATATGATATAGTAATACAAAATTAGACTAATATGCACTGTTACTGTAAAAAGGGTATTCCATTTATCAATACATGATACAGTTTGCTTATAAAATCCGATGATACTTATTGTCTAGACTTTAGGGCGAGTACAATACATGTATGTAACGTTAACTAATGTGTACTGTTATGTTAATCATGGCAAACCGAGCTAAATCTGGTTTATTTTTTAAAGACTCTTTCTTAAGTAAAAGTATAAAAGATCAATCATACATCTCTCATAAAAGGATGAACAATGTTCATGATTAATGATTATCAAGTACACTGACTGAACTCATTGAAATAAAAAAGGAGAAATATATCTTATGTATTATAATGCATGGTAAATATTAATCTGGAAACTATTCTGTCATCCGTAAATAAAATTTAACGAAGGAAAACGGGCTCGTTAACGAAACTAACCTTGGAAAATGAAAAGAAGGCATATGAATGCTGGAGTAATGTTCGTAATCCTAATCCTATTGATTTTACATAACCGTAAGTAATCTTACTTCTTTCAAGCTGTGTGGTCTACACTACCACAACTGCTATAATGCCGCTAGAATGTGCTAAACTATAATCTATTATATTATAACATCGGAGGCCTAGAAAGTAAGGGAACTTGCGAACCCGGTTCGCGATTTTTTGGACCTCAAAATTGCTCAAAATCCGGG
>JAQGAI010002236.1:0-12717 GCA_034696905.1 Lepidocyrtus violaceus
CGAGTGAAGGATTACTCGGCCGGTGCTTTTGTTAACAAAGTCGGTCGGCACTGGCCTCGAGTGAAGGATTACTCGGCCGGTGCTTTTGTTAACAAAGTCGGTCGGCACTGGCCTCGAGTGAAGGATTACTCGGCAGGTGTTTTTGTTAACAAAGTCGGTCGGCACTGGCCTCGAGTGAAGGATTACTCGGCCGGTGCTGTTTTTAACGAAGTCGACCTATCGAGTGATGGGCTTTCGGATGGCCTCTGAGGCTCGGGGCGATGTGGCTGGAGATTTGCTTGAGGAATTGGGTGCGGAAAGTATTTTGTTCGCGGGGCGAAGCCCGCTGGAGTTTCTAGTGATTAACTACTTCAGAGAAAATTTATTGCATGAAATGTGAATGTTGATCCTCATGCCACGCGTTGTTTTCATCAGCTCACACCTAGTTCTTTCCAGGAAAAACTAAACGAATGTTGTGTAAAAAACAGAAAGCATTTGATTACACAATTAAAGCTTTGTGAAGGTCTCAACATATTCGGACGATGAACTTTGAACCCTAGAAATGTTATAAGCAGATGTAGGCTGGACGAACTAAAAAAGTTCTGGCCAAAAAATGCCTTCAATATTTTAAATTAAGCCAATCCTATTCTCATTCATTTTAAAAACTATAAGATGAATATGAACTCTAAGAATTTTATACAATAAAGACCGAAGCCGTGCTGAACAACTAATGTCTGTGGGGTAAAAACAACAAGAAAGACAATTTGAATCACAGCATACTTATCTCCTTTATGCGAAATTAAAAGCCATCATTTGTTCTACATCGGTGGACATCCCAAAGTAGGAAATACACTGGAATAATGAGACTATAACCAAGTACCTTAGCACAAATACACTCCTTCTCCGTGTAGCTAACACTCATGCTGTGCTCCTTCGCTTGGAAGAAGAAGATGGTTTTTACTTTCCCTTTGACAATACGCTCCAACTGTACAAGGACTTTTGCTGAGGCACAAAGCGCAAACACGTGATGATAAGCAAGGATGTGAATGAACACTGCAGTCCATGACTGCCATGGGTCTCTCAACCAACTTCTTTATCCACGTGTAGACTTCAGTCTTTACTACCTATAGAGAGGATATTTTCTCTGCATCTCTAATCCGGGAAGATGTGCGCACAGTTTTGTTAGATAATTGCTTTTCTCCGTCCCTATCAGTTCCACACAGAATATGTGTTTACAGAACTGGGATGTCACAGGCCCGAAATCTCCTTGAGCCTTGGCGGTGGAGATAGTCCTTGTACATCATCTTCCTACAAAAGGAAAAGACAAAAAACGGAATCCGATAAGGAGAACTCAAGCTTGGAGAAAGGAAAGCGTATCTTTAATGCATTACTTATTACATATTATTATTATGGACTGTGTAACATAGCTGGATGAACGAACAGAGAGAGAGAGAGTATCATATCATCATGCTTTTACTCTGCTGTACCCTAGAGGTTAACTACATTGTAACTCTTCTTCCTTTGTAAACAATGTTATTAGCATATTCTGCAATCGAGAGTGTGTACGTGTGGAGCAGGAGCAAAGTAGACTGTGTGTCTCTCCTTTGCTCTTTCTTGAAATATATGAACTCTTGCTAAATTCCCTTTCATTCCAGAGAACCCCGGCCATTGCCTCCACTGAGAGTGTAGGAATGAGTGGATATGCATAAACCCTTTTTGTATTGTTTTTGATACCCAAGACTGGGCTAAACTTGTCATGTTGTAAAGCGAGCAAAGAGAAACGAAGGGAATAGAAAAGCAAGAAAATTTGGTAAAGGGGGAATTGTAGATAGGACGACAGTCACACTCGCTTAGTGCATTAAAGAAGAAAGCTGGAATTGGAATGAGTGAAAGGCTTAAGCAACTGAAGCATTCTGTGGCATACGTAAGGAATGGAATGGTAGACAGGCAAGCACTACCACCACCATAATCTCCACCACCACGACTATTTATATCACGTAGACCTGGAACGGGCGACATATGGAATCGGAAGGTCGTTTACTCGACAAATAATCAACGAAAAATTTTCTTGCGTGAAAGAAGACAATGGAATGCATATTTCCGTCTGAAAGGTTTGACTCAATTTTTATAGGCCTAATTTACTCAGATGGCTTTAATAAAATATCCAAAGCTGCAAATTGAATACAGAAGGACGCAGTATGGTGGAAAGTTTCAGTTTATAGCTATTCATATAGGTCATGGTAGTAAGTATGTCCACATTTCACTTACCAAGTTCATCAAGAAAGTCCATCTTCTACTTTGAATTAGAGAAGGTATCATAAACTACGTTATTTAATTCATAATACCCTGCATCCTCTCACACACTCACGGTAAGTCTGTTAAAATTCCTCTTAAATGTATGCATATTTTAGTTGATGTATGAATTTAATATAACAAGAGGTATACTACCAACTTGTTTACTTGTTCTTGTTCCATCACATCGCTCAGAAATTCCCTTTCTGACGAAAGACCAGGAAACTGATATTCATTAGAAAGAAAAAGGGAGACGGAGAGAAATATGACGATGAGTGATACCTGAATAATAATGAAGTTATTAAACGCATGTCAGACATACCATCGTTCTGTATTTACTCAAAGGATGAAATAAAACTGATACCAGTGCACATATACACATGCTCTAACAGATGAATATAAAAATGCCTCCACACACCAAACCGTTTACTCCAGAAAACTCTCCACCAGTTTCTTACCATGATATACTGCCTGTTGAGACACAACTAGGTAGAATCAAGATCCTGGTGATGACTCTGAGGAGGGGTGGACTGCCACCGCAATAAAAGTCGATGAAGCTAACAAAGTTAAATTTTTTAACAAAATGGGTAAAAGGCTTTTGCTTTCTCTGCCTGTAGAACTCTCATCATTTTCCCTTTGATCATCATCGTCATCCATACAGAGCAAGTTGTAGGTAGTAAAACAATAATACAATTTTTGGTATGCGGCTCACAGGACGCTTTAATTTTACTCGGGAATCAAGTTTTATTTGCCAAATTAACGTGTGACCGTAACAATTTATTTGGTGGCTTGTTGGGAAAACTGGCTTGATGTTATCCTCCCGTCTATAACTGTTTATTCGTCTGTCTCTTTCATCTATACTTCCCTTATATATGCATAGCTTGTTAAATAAGTTAGACGAACCGAGCTGGAGCGCATAGCCAGCCAAAAACGGGCAAAAACATCAAGCTTGTTTGCTTTTATTAAAACTCCTGTCGTTCTCTCTCTCTCTTGGCCGGGTTGACAACAACGATATGATGACTGGGATCAAGGATAGTGAAAGTGGGGAATGCTTTTGTTGGTTTGGTAAACCCGTCATATTTATATCTGCCTGGGGAAAGCATAATATGCATTTATAATCTCTATAACCTGACGAGCCCAACAACAGTCCAACACTTTCCACAAACTATATAAGTATAAAGTCATAGAAATAGATATTTCCTACCATAATGATATTGACGGGGACAACTTGTGTGGTGGTACTACTCCTGGTGAACTGATGAAGAAGATTGGATAGTCAAAAACACGAGACAAAACTTGACTGAAGGCTGTAAATAGTTTGACAATATTTTTGAATGTTCCGAGTTAGAACTCTGCATCTTTAGATAACATGCGAATTTACATTATGTGGGGCCTGCGTTTGGTGAAAGGGATGAGTATGTTGAAGATATTTGTAGTCATCAACATTCAGATCCACGCAAGATATGCGCGATTTACTGTTGACAAAAAATAAACAAAGATTGACAGAAAAAAAAATCATTCTTTTATGAGAAAACAGCGTTAAAATAGTTTAAGCGTTGGCCGATGATATGTTGAAGTTTTTATTTTTACCAGAGAGAAAAAAACTACACTAGCTTTGCTGCTGTAGGAACATGCAATGATTGTGAGTAAAAGGAGATTGCTGGAAGCAAAAACTTATTTTTGTCCCTCTTCACATCATCATCAGCATCATCTTCATCATCATCACAGAACGTTGTTTACCCCTGGACGTTTTCGCATTTTGCTTCGTTATTGTTTCCCGTTGTTTGTCGTTATTGCTCAAAGGCATTTTTCTACCGTGAAACATTTTCTCTATTGTATTTGCGCAGGCATTATTAGGCCACGCTCGACTGACTACGAGCTGAACTTATATATGCTTTTCCGGTTTTCATCTGAACCAAATCAATGTCTATACCGTATGTACAATACAAATCAAGGGATCGTAGCAGAAGTAACGTAGAGGTGAAGGCAAACACTTCATTCAAACATTTTTTCCGGATTCTTCAGCTCTACTGGATCGATCCTTCGCACAGGTTGTCTGTTTAAGCATTATTTCTGCTGTTTCATGTCATTCTGGAGAAATGAAACACATAAGCATAACTTGAGTCCTATGTTTCACACGACTCTGAGCTTTGGAATTATTCCATCCGCTTGATAAAAAAAAAAACGAAATATACTGTCTCGCCAGGTGGACACTTCATTGCTGATAGGAAGATCTAGTGTAAAATTAATGTAAGGAATTTTGTATTTATAACTTTAGAATTTTTGGGCCGAAAGGAATGCTGATTTACCCAAGGTTGTTGAAAATTCAATTATAACCAGACATAACATGGATCAATACATGTATTCGTATTTGAGAATGAAAATAATGCACTTCTTGTGAAAGTTACTGACTCGTACATAAACAGTTTTCACTAACGTCAGCAAGTTTTCAACTGAAAAACGTAGCTGCGGAAGTAATATATTATAAAACCCTACAGACGATTTATGTCTGAAAGGGGCGCTTGTTTTTGCATGAATATGAAGCTACGAGTGGACTCAAAACATAATAAGAATAATTGTAGTATGTAATACAAGATTTAATGGATTAATTTTAGGGTAAAAATATCAAAGTGAAAGTTGCTCATCAAAGTAAAAGTCAACAGTAATATGGATTTATCCTATTTGCCATACCAGCCATGTTCGTCCATAGTCAAATCATTATAGCAAGTATTAACCTACGGTTTCTTATATAATTCTCATTTATTAATTCGTATTACTTAGAATGTTAAAAACAAGCACGCTTTCATCGTTCTGTGACTTTTAAAGAAAGCGTGGGTGAGAAAATAAAATTGGATGAAAGAATGGTTTAAATTTAATACTTTGAATTAACTTTGAAAGCAAAAAAGGTTTCTAATCCCACCATTATATTGTCATAATCTGATTATTTCTTGGTATTTTTGAGCTGAATACATCAAATTACCTAGAAAATGAATTAGCAAACTTTTTGGAAGAATTGAGTTCATTTTTACACACGAATTACAATCACTGACGATAAGCAGAGTTTGTAAGCAGATGCATTGCAGGGGAGTGCATAACCATTCCTTAAATAGGTGACCTTTCGTACGAAAGGAGAATTTCATGTCACGTAATACAACGAAGATAGGTATTATTGCACACGTCATTGTTTTGCTATTAACACACATACCATACCTATATTCTGTAATTACGCTATTTTCGTGCAACAAAAAATTGCTGTCTTCAGATTATATGACTTTTGTGACACTGTATGAGCGATAGGCTTTACTATTCCAAAAGCTGTGGGGTTACTAATTGCAAGTCTAGACTTACCAACTCTTTGTTTCAGCTCGAACCAATTATAAAAACTAAGTCACGCCTAGATTGATTGACTTCCTTTTTGATTTCTAGTCAATTAGCAGTATAATTTGGCCCATGTCCGTTACAAAAAATGAGACTGTCCTTGCTTCTGCGTTGATTGCAGCATATCTACAAATACAAATTATAAATAAAGCAATGAAATTATGGATTTTCGTAATTATGTTGAAGAAAAAGTGTTGAGGTCAATGATATGCTTAACTTTCGATACAACTCTCTGTTGTCAGTCAAATTCAACTTGAATTCTAATTTCAACAAACTACCTGTGCATAAGCCACTTGCTTTCAGACCAAAGTAAACAAATATTGCAATTTGAACCACGCACAATCGTATTAGAAATCAGTTGACCCCTTTCATGACAAGCTACAAGCCTATACAATAACAGAAACTCTTTTCCAATTGTGCCTACTTGCTAGCAGATATGTTTTTTTAACTAATGCAATTGCTTACAGCATGACCATTAAGAATGGGAATTTTCACCTTGTAAATACCAAACTTATGTTAGTATATTATAAGACAAAATAGCCATGAAAGTAAAACATTGCCTAAGTGAAAGTGCCATTAAACTCTTCTTGCAATTTTCTGTTATCATTCATACCCATTTAATGCCGTGACAAGGAACAGTAATTGCAGCAAAATAGTCGGAGTGATGGAAGGCAAACTAACCGAGTTATTCCATTCCCTTTTGGACTACCATCGTACGTACCCACAGTCATTTATTCTTATTTGAGCATTATAAAATACGCATGGGACACGCACTGCCACGCCACCGGCATGCGAAATGAGTGACATTCGTGAAAAATTAGAAATAAATCCGTTGTTAATTGTAAACATATAAATTACACGCGAATGAGAATGAAAACTCAAGGCTCGCCCAGTCAGTCAGACAAATTCACTTTGCCTGACTACTTAATTATTCATTCACATCCATCCCATAAATATGTACCTCTTTGCGATTAATTTGATGCATAGAAATAAACAGTGGGATATTTTTTGCAAAACGTTGCGCTCTATGCGCCTCGTTTTTACCTCTAGATCCGCCTATGCAATTTTTTCATTTCTGTTTGCTGTTGACGTTTCCATTCAAAAACGACCTTCACAAACAAGTACCTACACAATTCAACCGGATTCAATCCTTTTCCAAACCGAAATGAATTGAAAAGCTGATTTAATAAAAGTTCCATAAAAGTTTATCGACTAAAAGCAGAATACAGGGGAGGGTACAATGACAAGGATCTTGGTCTGTTGGTCGGTCATTGTGGTTTCAATATTGCTACCCATTTTGGCTTCAAGGTGCACATTTCTAAGAAATAGGAAAAACAGAGCAAAATCAAATCCCGTTTGTGTTACACTTTTCCTCCAACGAATTCCGTGCACGAGTGCAAACAGACGGAAAGCCGACAACCAGCAACAAAAAGAAACTTCCATTGGAGAGCCGAAAAGCACACCGTAAACTATTCCACTTTCTCTTGGATTTCCTTGCAAAACCCATCAACCTACATTCCCATTCCTGCTTCCCCGTTCATTCCTTTATACTTTTGTTAGCGTGTAATAGTATTTGTGCGAAAAAACGGAATGGTGTTAGTGGTTCTAACGTGGCAATGACGGAAGAAGACTTTTTGTACTCTCGTGGGACTCCCAATGTGCAGGGTTCCATTAGTTAACTTTCCCATTCTTTCCTCGCTTCTGTAAGTTCTTACTATATTTTCACTCCCGTCTTTAAACGTCCCTCTCTGCTCCTTTCCCGCATTTTGTTCCTTTTTTCACTTTACGATCCCTGTGTAAAATTACATCATACAATCCGCCAGCTAACATTACACTTTTTAATGCAGCACATGACGGGTAATGTGTAGAACAACTTTCCCTTCACGTTCTACCATTAACTATATATATCCATGTAGGTGTAGGTACGCCTTACTCCGTCACGCTATACCTTCGAGACACTAACGCCCCATCATAGCTTGCTACATTAACATTATACACTCGGACGAAGTGAAAAGCAGGCCTACCTATATGTGTATTTATATCCGCGAATTCGTCTTATCGCTTTCGATTCGAGTCAAGAATACAGCTGAAAATTTGTTTTACATTCTAACATTTCACTATCATTAAATTTTCTACTATAAAATTTAAGTCTTCAATTTAAACTGGCTTTCTAGCTGAGGCCTCGGTAGTTATACTTACCCAGTACCTACCTGGTCAATCAAGAGTCAATGCTACCCAACCTACCACATAAATACTTTATACTGGGCTTATTCTTACCAAGCGGATAGTGCTATGCTGACTTTCTCCTGCCTATCCAACTTTTGCCAAAATGCAAGAATCTTGCTCAGGTTCAACATTAACGCTTCATATTGAACTAACCACCTAGACGCTACTCCAAGTGTTATATTCACCATCGGTGTGTTAAGCACATATTTCCCCGCACGAAAAAAACATCTGCTTGATTTTCCTTCCTTCCCTTCCTTGAAATTTGGTATTTTGTATTCCGTTGCGGTAAAAAGGACGATGGAACAAACGGTTTGTTGGTTAAACCAAATGTGCAAAAAAAAAATCCTTTTGGTTGGACATGCCAGAAAAGTTGTACTAGGTAGCAGTAGCCAGCAGCCCACTGAAATGTGAAATAATAACGGGCAAGTCAGGTAACTTCGGAATCCTTAACCTAAATCAGATATAATGTATTACAGGCATAACGTAGGCATTGTGTTGTAGAGCAGAAGTTTCCTCCTAACCATTACATTGTTAGCGCAGCGTAGTCGAGCAAGAGCATGTCCGTTTTACGCAGTGTGCTTAACTTTTGGCGTGAAAACAAGAAGGTGCCTATGATGATAATCATACCTATGTATGTTGTTTCCAATATCATTTCATTATGAATGAATGTACCCTTGCTCCTTTCTGTTGTATTTGCAGTTCCATACTTCGTGTATAACCATTTTCATCGAAAGTGCAGCAGCGCTTGTAGGTATTTATATTGCCAGATTTTATGTTAAGTATTCTGGATGCAATAAAGATAACATAATTTACAATTAAAGAATAGTGTTTTATGCATTTACGCTAAACACGTATAATTTACAATCCCTCTTATTATACCAAGCCATAAAATATATTTCACTACATTTAACCGTTTGTTAACGTCCGGTAAATATTTCCCAAAGATTCCACTACTCCCAAACTTGTGGCTCTGGTGAAATCTGAAAATATTGCCTTTCCAAGATGTAATAATGGAGGAAGAAAATGATTATTTTTATTATCAAAAGCCTTGGAATCTATTGTTATCAATGTGTCGAGTGTCAAAAGCATAGTATCTTTGGAATTGAATTCCCAGAGGGGTTTTCATACAGAAAAATTACTGTGCTTACACATCCCATTTGTTTGAGACCATTCGCCATCCTCATCCTTCCACATTTTTTTTTACTTTCTCCAACAAGAGCATCTCTTGAAGTCAGCCAAAAAAAGAGCATATAAGCTGCTGCACAAATAATGCAGTCGTTATTGTGCACAGAACACAATACAGTGGAATGACCATTCACACAGGTCGATCTCCTCGGCTGACGTCAGCGCCTTCCTGCCTCTATTCCCATCCATTTTGTACTTTCCTGATTCTGATCATCAGAGTTTGGTTGTAGCCCCAGCTTATTTTCTCCTAACAAAGATGGAGATATTTTGAAAAGAGATTTCTCTGGAGGGATGCCACTTTGAATAGCCCTGAAAAAACTTTATCTTTTTCATTTCATTTTTTCTCCTTCTTATCCAAAAGAGGAATATTTGTTGCTGGACTTTACCTTGAATTGGAAAAAATAACAAGAGAAAACCTGCACTTTCTTATATGTTTTGTCTAACACGCAAAAAACAGACTGTTCCTTTTGGCTTCAACTGTAATCCCCAGACACCTGAAAGTTAGACAAAGTAAGAAACAAACCGATGTGGACTCAAGGTTGGGAGAGGAGGCGTTGCGCCATGCTCATCCAACTTTTGGCTTCTAAAGGCATTACAGTTAATAGACAGACTCATCCTTTCCCTGGGAATTGGAATTTTGTCTGCGAAAGGAGCAACTTTATAAAAGATACAAACTGTCTCAAACATTATTACTGACTTTGAAAAATTCACGGATACGTATTCGACTTTATAAAAAAGAATAAGTCCAAGGAGAAGAAAGTCGTTGACTTTCTCTTCTCCAAACAGTCTTTATAAAAACGACTAACTACACAACGGTCCAGAAGATCTTAACGGAACTCCTAGTGGAGTAGTTTTTTTCACTTGAAGAAATTCATCCCAGGAAAAGTTTCTTTCTTCTCATTTCTACAAGAGTGACCATACATAGTAGCATTATCATCATCAATATAGATAGTTAAGTCACATTGAAAAAAAAATGTTGAAATGTCATCCGGATTTTTTGTTGCGTGTGACTATGATGTCATGAGATGATATGAAAGTATAAAAGAGACAAAACACCCTTCCCATGCTTATACACTCGCAGTTTTCCTTAAGAATTGTGAAGAAGCGAGGCAAGCCTGAACTGGACAGCAGAATACATTTATTTTCTAGATATCTCTGGAACATACAATGACACAATATTATGGCAGACGAAAAAAGTTATCGATAATGTATTCACATCACACACCAAATGGACAAAAATCTCCTTTTCTCCTCACTGCTGCTGACTGATTTTTTACGCCATGAATATTACGGCTACATACATTTTCGTGTCAGCCTATTTGAGGCATTATATTTTTCTATTGAAAAAGCTGATTCCCATCTGGAATGGAAATATGTGTGGCGGATTGTGAAGTATTATGTAATGTTATGGAATGCAATATGAGAATATAGCTTGGGAAATTGTTATTCCGCCTACTCTACTCTGGATCGTGGGAGTGAATGAGTACAAACATTATGTGCATTACACTACCCAGTATCAATACCAGCATCAGATGTGAAATGGAAAGGAAAACGTTTCTTGATCCGGACAAGAATCGAAAATGTCCAAGGAATGGGAAAGCTGAGCTGGAGCGGCTGTGCCAGTTTTTCGTCCTTTTCATGTCGCGTGTCCCGTTGCATTAGGACAGTAGCAAAAAATGTCAGTCCCCATTTACCCCTTCAATGCATTTCAATAGACAGTTTTGGTTAAGACTTAAATCGGCCGCAGCACATCACGTTCGTACAATTTTTCTCTTTATCGCTTCCCATCCGCCGTAATATGAATTAGTGGACGGGATCGCGTGGGAGTGCTCCATCTTCAGTCGTGAAGTAAATATGTATACTGAATAAAAATGGCAACTGCTCTACATGTACGCATCAAGAAGAACAATGCAGGGCTTTACTGAAGAGCTGACATTCCCTTTCAACTCACAATCAGACTGACGCCTTTGTAAAATAACCCCCCTCCATAAAAACTAGGGTTCAATGATTGTATAAATTATCAATAATTATTTTTGCTTCAATAGCAGTAAATAATGAGCAGACTTACTTTTATGAACCCGATAAAATTCGCTCGAAGTAAAATATACTTCAAAGACGGACTGGATTGACGGCTAGACGAAGAAGAGAAGTACCATAATACCTTTCACTGGGTTTCCCTTTCCTCCCATTATGACCACGACTTATTCCAGTGTGGCAATAGACTGAATCACTGTTACAAAAGTTCTTCTCCTGCTTACTTCACTTTTTTCCAAGAGCACGTGCGTCCTTAACGTATTACTAAGCTATTATGTTAAGATGTGCTCAAACTTTTTTATTTTATTTGAGTAGAGCTATTTTCTTCCAACATTTCATGCGTACAGTTATACTCTCACTCCAGTTTCAGCAGTTCGCGTTCCGACTTCCAACTTGCTTAGATTCCAATGTAAAATACCTTATGTAGAAGTTTAGCAGCTGTGCTGGGGCTAAGTGGCTACCTAAAAAGGAATTTATTGCTACTGTTTGTTTATACTCTCCAACCCCAAAAAAAGTTGAGCCCCCAAAAAACTCTCTCATTTCATTTCAAATGTTCGTTTCTTCAAGACGTTGAAACAGATATAACTAGACAAGTGTAGTCTGTTACCCAACACCTAAAAATTTTGCTCAGAGACCCAGTGTCCAAACTCCAGACGTAGCTTAGCGCTTAGCATTTCAAATATAATATGTTTTGACATTACCTACAGACTGCGGCATCCTTCCACTATGCCACCCACACAAGATCCTGCAGCTTACTTTCACTTCCGGAAGCAAATCCTTTGGGCAACACTGCGGATGAATCCCATTTCAAGATGCGTTTTTGCATATCTTTTGCTTTCATCAAATTTGGCCAACCCAAATCTACTTTTATTGTTATGATATGATCCCCATTACAGCATTGATCCAATAAGGATCCTAGCGTCCTTGGTAAAGCCGAGGGGTCATATCAAGTACTTCTCCTCGATCAAGTTGGATGGAATCGAACCCATCTAAAATTACTACATACTTTTATGCGCCTGCATACATCACTTAACCCACTCACTTGTTATTCAATACACGCCCAAAGTGAAATGAGCTTATGTATTGGATTGAGATCATGATGATGATCATCGACCGGTTATTCTGAAACACTCATTGAAAATGCAGTTCCGATATTCTGTGAATAATGTGGTGATGATGATGATGATTGTATACGAGACGGGGAAAAGTATAAAACCGAGCAATAGCTTTTTTTCTCCGCATTAATCCTGTTGAAAGAGTAATAATACTCCTGCTTCCGTACTATTATTCACTTTCACGATGGCTGATGGGAAATATCTCAAAAGCGTAGCTGTTGGCTTGTCTCACGCCGTATTGGGATCGAGGGTAAGTCGATGTCGATGATGATGACAGTGTATTGTATTGGGTTACATATACAGCGGCCATATAAAAACCTCGCGTAAGCGACATCGATTCCCTCCTTCCTTCCAGGTCAATTTGATGATACTGATTGTATGTAAATTTAATATGTATCACGATTACACTCCTTACACACATTACAGTTGCCTTCCACCTCTTTACTACCACACCATTGTTCCCATTTGCTTACTCCACCGTCTACATGTACAACTTTGCATTATTCCC
>JAQGAI010002237.1:0-12714 GCA_034696905.1 Lepidocyrtus violaceus
CTGATCTAATCTGAGATAGTTATATATCTTTTTTACAAAAGTATGTCTCTGCTTTCATTGATGCTAATTCTAATTTTAGCATACATAATATAGTATACTAGACGTATATTAATGACTTAATCATGATAGCAATGTTGAAAAGGTACCTTGGGATTTCAAACATCCATACCTATCTACACATGCGTCTAGGTACACTATTATATCATCATCATATAATCAAGTAGTTACAAAATGTATCACAAAACCTTGCATGCCTCTGTTCCTTTATGTAGAAGTAAAATTAACTCTTTTCATTACGGTGAAGATTACTTACCTACTTGCATTACGCATACAATACAAATCACATGAAAATCACGCGTTTGTGACGTTACGCACATGTAACACCCACCCATTCACGTTTTGCAGTATATATTTTACAAATGGTATACATGTTTGGTTAATATTATATTCACAGTAAGTATTTTTAAACGTCCGTTCTGATACATTTTGTAAAAGGAAGTAAAAAATGCGATTCCAATCAAGACATAAAGATGAAATCGTTAGCCTATTTAATATAACATACGATCCTCATACCATACTTACAAATCTAATACAAGACGTGAATTATAAATATAGTACCAGGACATTTCGGAACTTTTCTTTCATCGAAGAAGTAGTTCTGGTAAAGTATAGGGAAACAAGAAGATATATCTGTATTAATAGCAAACATCATGGCTTAATATGTAAACAATGGAACAAACATAAGTTCACAAAGATGAAAGAGCTGCAGATAGATCGTGCGTGTAAAGGATACAACACATAAATCACTTTTTTGGCAATCTATTCCTTGAAAACTGGAATAAAATTCATGTGAATCTTCCCGGCGGTTGTGGCTGCGGTTACGACTTTCCTCTTGATATTGGGATTTTTCAATATAAATCTTCGCTAAGAGTTTCATAACGGAGATCATTATAAAAGAATTTACATATTGGTACATTTTATTACTTATATCATATCATTGAAAATGTGCTTTAGTTTAAACATTTGAAACATACATAAAGTACTCAAAGTCTCATTAAATAATACTTCCTGTTTATTTTATTTACACTTAATGACTTGTAAATAGAGGATCAGTTCTCAGAAAAAGCTCGTCCAGCCTCCATGATAAAACAAATGACCTCTCTCTCACACCACCAGCCCAGTCCGATTGGAAACGGGAGAGTGAGACATGATATTATTTAGGAATGTTCTTTCCGTTGAATTTGAGATTGTATTTTGATTCGAATGTACATCCAAGTCCAAGTATGGCTAGTATAATTACTAACGTGACCACAGAGTCCTCCACTAGATTGGATTGACTTTTAGACCATCGTATTCCCTCTTGAACTGCTCCCACTTGATAGGTTCCTTTGAAACTCGTGACACTGGGAGTGATGTTGGTGAAAGTTGCTCCCCACTCCGGACTGGTGATGATGCTTACTCCCAACATTCCCATTGTGAAGATGATGCCCTTGACCAATAGTACTGCCACTACCAGATACAGCCACGTTACTCGAACTCATATTCGTCGACCTGTTTGATGGACTTCGTGCCATGTCGTTGTTCAGCACGTGTAGGTGGATGTGCACAGAACCGGATCCTGTACAAAAACGATTAAAGGGAAAGCAATGTAGTTTTCTGTTACACGAAAGTTGCCAGATATTTTTTATAATTTTTTAAAGGGTTTGTGCTATGAAATGAAACAACTCAACAAAAAACATGACATGAGGTACGGGTCAGGGTAGATCGAGAATGATTAGTCAGCATTCCATGCAAGATGACACCAACCAGGCTGGACTTACATTTCATTTAAAATCAATACCGAGCTAAGCTTTGAAAGACAAATACAAAAAGTTATGAACAAGTTCTTTGAAAAAGTCTGGAGTAGTTCTCCCCGTCCCGATTGTCTTTGAAATCCGAATTAATATATTGTATCGAACGGTTCATCGCGTACCATTATTCTATAAAAGGGCTAAAACATATATATACCAAATAGGTATATCATCCACCAATCACTTCTCAACATTTGCCACACTCCAAGTCAAAAAGCGTCTTTGAAACTAATGCAATTTTGCAATATCTGACAGAGAAATCTTTTTTGCCTCTTTCTTGTTTTTCCTATATTTCCATTTCAAAGTATTCCATTTTGGTTTTGTTCGCCAAAAAACTTTCCTCCCTTTTCTTTTTACTTGGAAAAATAACTACTGCTTCACTTTACTCCCCATCCCAAGAGACAGGAAATGAAAGAAAAAATTTATATTCCCTTTTGATGTGAACAGACATCAAGCATGCATGATTTACTTTCACCTATTGTGATTTTTCATGGAAGAACTGAAGACGCGTTCTCCCGTTGTGATTCCAAACAAAAAAAGTTTACCCAGGGGGATTGTTCATTCCTTAAAACTGCATACATTTGGGGAAAATAAATATCAAAAGCACAGTATCAAACAACTCTGTCACGCTGATGATGTGGTGCTTTGTGGTTTCCCAATATTATTTTCTCCCTTAAACTCTCCTTAGCCTACTGGGAAAAGCACGGGATCCTGTATTATGTGTGTGCTTATTGGATGCTGTCCAAGTGGCTTATTAAAAACATTCAAAGAAATAAAAAAATATAGTATATTCCTTTATTTTTCCTATCCACGTAAGAGCCAAATACATACACCAAAAGGGAAAGTTCTCAGAAAGTTCTAGGGGGAAAAGCTTACCTTGTACATATTATATTTTGCTTTCCCTGTCTTTCTCCTTTTTGACGGCTTTTGTTTGCTAATAAAATTTTGTGTGCTGAGCTATTTTTTTTTCTGATTTTGACAAGTGGGATCTCCCAAAAAAAACCTTTGGCTCGGAGGGAAAAGTCATAAATAATTTAATTATCTTCCCTGGAACCGACATATTGGCTTCATATGCATGGTCTCCACTCATTAGGAAAATGGGAATTAGCGAATTTATTCGAAAGTCTTTTCTCGGACCAACTTCTGTCCATTTTCATTATAATGAAACCGCTCGGAGGTTATTAAGTTTGTGGAAGTTTTTAATGCAACTTTGTGACCAAATGAGATTCCGTGCCTTCAGGTACATTCAAACTTGATGAGGAATCAGGTGAAGAGAAACGGTGAAACGAGTGGGCCAAATGATATATGGAGAGGAAAGGGAGGTGAAGATGAAGGTAGTGTTTTGAAAGGTGTAAGGTAAGAAGAAGTTGTTTTTCTTCACAGACAAACCGTTTCGGGAGACACGGGTGAGTTGTAACTCAGGAGAGCCGGTTACACTGTACCGTGTGGTCTCTCGTTCCCTATGCGTATGCATCATGTATGCGGTTGTGGCTTCCACCTCAGTATAGTGGACGAAGGGACACCAACGGAATACTTGTTGGAAGCCTCGACGGAATCTGTAAATAAAAAAGAAAGTGAAAGTAAAGTAGTCAGGTAGCCACATTGATAGGAATTAATACGTAGGGACATATTCGAATGTATTTATAATGTCAATTTTTTATCGATTCATCACATCGTTTTACTCAAAAGGTCAAAGCAGTTTGTCAGAGACCGAAAAAGGTCAATACAGTAATTGTTTCACGTTTACTTTTCTACTCTCATCGGAGAACCCAACCATTTTTAATTTACTCCCAGGCACTGGTTTTTCTGTAGTGATGTAGGCAGATGCAAGCTTTTGCTAATTAGAACAGTTAAAATTTACAAACCAGAACAATGTGCCATTTCTAGAAATTGCTTTGGTATTTAGAAAGAACTACCGTATACTGGTTTGGGTTATTCTTTCATCCTCCAGATTAGGTATCCTGCTTCCTTATCTATCGTTTTGGTATTCTACGAACAAAAAGTACTGTAACTGTATTCCCACATCAGGGTCATTCAGCATTCATTGGAACATGGTTGAAGGAAACGAATACATGCGTCTTTTAACTTACAACAGTTTGAATGAACATAAAAATTCTTCTTTCTAAACCACACGGAAAGTTGGATGGAATAATAAAATGAAATATTGAAGGGAATCTCTGAATGCAAATAAGATTTTCAAAAATAACTTTTCCAACAAACTTGCTTTCTCGTGAAGAGAATTAAACGTGACTGTAATTTCAATCAATTTCGTTGGATCCTTTCGTTTCCTCTCAATGTAGTTGGCGTGTATTCCGTGGAAGAACACATGTTTGCTGCTGTGCCCCAGTCTCTGTTCTTACATAAATACAAGGGAGTTAGTCTGCCCTTGCCTATTCCAAATATTCCAATTAATGGTAAATTCTACTGCATTTATAAATTCCTAACTTGTCATTATCCCCGGAATAATGGGTACATATGTAACAAGGACATGTGTGTGGGGGAAAAGAAGCTTACCGGTTATTCATCCAGCAGTAGATTATTGGGTTGTACATTGAGTTACTCATGGCAAGCCAGTAGATTCCCAGGTAAACTTCTTGAACGAAGGAGTATGTGGTTAATCGGGGCCATAAGGAAACCCAAATGAAGTACATGTGAAAAGGTAACCAACAAAAAGCGAAGATTGATACCACCACGATCATCATCTTCACCACCTGTAGGAAAAAGCAGTCCATAATTACTTTAGTATTATAGGTACCTACTTATGTTCATTCACTTCAAATTGCTTTTTGGAAGAACTGGCATTCTTAAGGAAACCTTTTGGGGGGGGGGGGTGGAGAAAGCTAATCAAAGAAAATACTGCATAATTGCTTTAAGTAATTCAAACATGAGGTGGAAAGGCAAACGTGATCTCTGATCACGTATTCTCCCAATGCCCCAATAAGGTATAAATATTGATTACACATACTTCGTAAGAAGAAAACTAGCTTTTTTTTTATTTATTTGCCTTCATAGAATAAAATTTCTGTTAGGAAGGAACCATCTAATTTTTTGATTACGACATACTCGTACCTTAATTGCCTTATAGAATCCTGTCATTGATACTGAATCAAGGTGTAAATGTTGGAAATAGGAAAACAGGGGAAAAGTTACTTACGCGTCTTTTGGACTTAATGTTATCTAGTTGTCGCTGTGTAATCTCCCCTATGGACCTGGAACCCCAGAGCTCGATCCCAACTCTTGCGTAAGTGAATCCCATAACAGCTATTGGAAGGAAGTAGGTAAAAATCATGAAAAATACGTTGTACCTGCAAGGATAGAAAATAATAATATGTTTTACACTGGAGAGCTTTCAAGCATCAGCTATTTAATTAAAAAGTAAAATCAGTTATCAGTGCTCTTTGAACGCGGCATATCTTTAAAAATACAATTTTCGGTAAGTTTCTCCAACCACTCTATCATTTTACTAGATGATAAAACACGTCCTAGCTGCTCCATTTCCGTGGGATGGTCTCAAGAGGGGTAACGTTTTCTTAGAGCAAACGCTCACATCTGATTCATACAGGTACTCTTGATTGCCATTACGTAGACCAATAAGCCTAACAATTTCAGTCAGCATATCTGTATTTATACTGAAGCGAGAGTACCATGACGCACCGACTTCAATTGTCACATATTTTACCTCGTGACTTAATCAACAATTACGTGGCTAGCTTTAGTTTCATGTACTTACATTACTTTGACATTATAGATTCCAAATGTTTCTAGCATCCAGCGAGTGTTTTTATGTCTACGCATTGAAGTTGTTCAGCTTAGGCTGTTTCTACTTCTTCTAAAAAATCATCATCAATTAAATACAGCGGTTGCTGTTGCAAGATGCAATTTCTTTTCTAGTTGCTGTTTTTTTAAACTTCGTAATGCTTGTATCAACTAACATACTTGTTCCTAAGTTTAAGACATTATAAACTCTTCTGTCGGTCATTATGTAATATTAAAATGTTAAGATTTTTAATACAGTTCTGGAGAAAGCAAAGCAGTTATGTTTCACTGCTGTACACATCAACAAGTGAACATGCTCCTAAATAAATTAAAAGACTTATGTAATCAAAAGTGGAAAACATGGTGTGTCTTCTCTAATCTAATAAACTAATGAGCAACAGGCTGAAGCGGAAATTGTTCAGAAGAACTTGTGAGAGGGTGGACAGTGTTTTAGAAATGACAAGCAACCCTGTTCTAGAGAATAAGCATACAATATATATATATACTATATAGATCCTTCGTCACTGTACTAAACTTATTTCTAAACTTAAATTGTACAATGTTTCGTAATATTTATTCAAGACTCTTTAGTTATTTTCAACACGTGCTGAATAAAAGGTCGTCCAACGTATAGCCTTCAAACAGTAATTTCTCTAAAGAAATATTTTTTTCCCACACTTCCGATTCTTTCTTTTTTGTTAAAAATACGGCCATCATCCTTCCTATCATATTGTACAAATAAAATTCCTTATAAATTGACAATCCACCTGTTAATAAGTGACTAGTCATCCATATACAAATTGATTTATACCGAAGAGATATAACCATTTAAAAGGAATTGAACAGCCTTTTGCCTTTCTCCCGTTCCGACATGGTCCTCCTTTGATCATGCGATTATGTAAGCGAATACGAATGATGACATGACATAAACTTTATACAACACATTACAGTGCTTACTTGGCGAACTAATAAAGCTTTAAAGCTAATCTTTAGTTATAATTGCAAACACCTCACTTTTCTTTGTATATGTTTATATAGAGGTAATTTTGAAAGTTGAAGTATTCATTTTATTTATATAGCGGGAAAAGTTGAAAACCTAACCTTCCCTGAACATTATATAAGGCTTCGTTGAATAAATTAAATAGTAAACAAACCGATTCCACCTGGACGCGCAGGTTTTCGTCCGTCTTCTTTGTAATTTGCTGTAAGCACGAATGAACTTGGCAATCTTTGGCACATGTCTTGTCTTCATTTTCTTTGCTTGTGAAAAGATTATGTACGGTTTCACTGGTTTCTTCTGGATTCTCATTATATTCTTTCATGGTTATTTGCTTTCTCTTCGATAGAAATCGAGCTTCTTTGTCAATTCATTTTCCTACGAAAAATATCTGCACGTTTTTGAAAGGCATAGCATAATATCCATCTGCTTCGTAGTCGCCATTAAAAAAAATATCGCTCATCCTTGCATAAATGTTGTTGCGTATTTTACGCAAATGGGAATTGTTTGCACATTAATGGGAGCTCTGCAGGCTCTGAAGTGCTGCTGTTGGCTGTAGTGTTACTATCTTTCAAATTACGAGTTACAAACACATACCTCCTCCATCCTCATTGAATAAACATGGCACATTGAATGAATGATTCTGATCATGATGATAGCACGATGAACTGCACCAAGGATTTTTTTATTTCTCCTTTGAGGATCCAGTGACAGGTATAATTAAGAATAATGCATGCTACGGTTAGGTTTCTTCCTTACTCCGTGTGATATTGTGTATTGCGTAGAGAAAGCAGACGATGTTGCTGCTAGCCATTGGGGCAAATGTATTGAATTTCATTCAATGTCAATAGGAATAGTAATCTCTTTTATAAGTAAAAAAAAGTAAGCGATAAATTACAAGAAGAAGGCAAGCCTCATGAAGTCAGTCAGATATCATGAAACGATGAAACTCCAGCGTTCACATCGAAAATTCTCTTTCCCTTTTTATAACCTTTCATAGGAAAGGAATTAGCAAAACGGAAGGCAGACTGTTGTTCCATTTATTCAGTTAATCTGTCCATATAAATTGGATAAGAAAAAGTACGGTACGGTTTTTATTGACAGGAAAACTCATAAATCTCTTAAATGGAGCAATGGATGTCGGCGGAGAGAATAAGTGATACGCCTGGGTTCAAAACGATACGATGGTCATAGTTCACTAACCAAGACTAAAAGTTTCGTATTTATTGTAGCGTATGTAACTTGCTTTTCATTTTTTAGGAAGAATAACTCCATGCATATGGGGCTCTCTTCTGGAATGAAGTATTCGTGACTTATTCATCGAATTGTAACTAATCTGTACAGAAGCACCGCCCATCCCCTTGTCCAGCCAGGCAAAGCATTTCATATGAACTCAACTATGCAGTAATGTGTTGCTGTTGTGTAATAACTGCTTACGTGTTTCAGTTACGGCACCATTGAATATTACATGCAAATATGACTTTCTTTTGTGTTGGAATTTTATAAAACTGATACGATATTGAGCTCTACAGTGAATCCATAAGTCGGAGATCTTGAAGGCTTCCAGGGATGCGTTTTTCTTTGGAATGCAAATGTACTCGTACCAATGCAATGGAGAAGAGAAGGTAGACGCACCACCAGACGGTAGGTAGCTATATTTACAAGTAAATGTTTAATCAGGAGAATAATATGAGGTTCAACACGATGTGGAACATAATAGTAGGGGATGAAGCTTAAATTCGATCAACAAGGCAAAAGTGAACATTATAATAATAATTTCTATAATTTGGGGTTGGTTGTACATCTCTCATCATCACCTCATTCATGTTCAAGAAATTTAGGTAGTATGTTGAATAATCAATATGATATTTAATGTTAGGTGTCAGCTCAGCTATCAAAACTATGTATAGAAAAAGCGGTCTGTGGAAACCTTGTAAAATAATTGAACTTACAAATATTCTCGATAACTCTCCGTTTGCGGACCGTCGGGCCACTCCGCGTAGCAATAGATTTGAGACGTATTGTCTGGAAGAATTCTCTCATATGTCTGAAAGTAAATTAGCATTGGCATTGATAAAATTGTTCCGCCGATCCAAATCCCTGCAGCGATCCCCAAAGTTAGACGCTTCCCCATACGTGGTCTCAATGGATTCATGATGGCCGTATACCTGAAAAACATTATGAGCAATTAGTTTTATCCAATAAAAGCGTTTCCCCGTCATTTTTCACAATTTAATGTCGGATGCATTTCGGTTTTTATTTATATTTATCTGTACCCTTAGAGCACAAAGATTGCGTGGGTGCAGATCTTGTTGTTTTTTCAAAAACAAGGTATTTGCCTTTCCTAAGCTAAGTTCGTGCTGATGGGCAAGCTCAATTTTGCGAAGATCTTCAGTTTTTTTATCATTCGATTATATCATCTAACTTGAGTAACATGATATATATGTACCTACGTATTATGAGCACTACCCCGAAAAATAAATTCAACAGAAACCTCATGCGTCCTTTCCCAATCTCATTGAATATTGTTTTCTTTGTAAGTCTTGAAATAATCGATAACCAGAAAGAGATAATATATGAACCCCCACACACACATTCAGCGCGATTGGAGAGCGAATGTGAGATTCAGTCTACTGTAAAGAAGTTTCGTATAAAAAGGTAGACGAAATAACCTACGCAGCTTTGTTTTTTCTTGGTAAGCTTAGCAATTTTTTATATTACGGATCATTTTCAATTTTTTTCATTCAATACATTATGGTTTGCCATATATTTTATACCCACTTAAAAAATGTTATCTGACAGGGAATACAGAAAACGAGCCGCGCGAGCAGTCCTTGCATGATCAAGAAATTTTGGCGAATCCCATACACCAAGACTAGTAGGTATTGAAGATGTAAATGTATAACTACTAAAAATGTGCATACAAATGAAAAACAACCAAGCAGCTGAATAAATCAGTTGAGACGAGACGTACTTTTTGTTTGTTTGCAAGAGTGACAATTAAAAAGTAATTTCTGCATTTCTAGGTAATGCTATCATGAGGAGGCTGGGATGTGATTATCCAAATTGAATCAAACCAATCAAATTGCTTATGTATGTGTAAAGTGGTATGCTTCATTTTGTGCATCAGTGTTATTGAAGCGTTCCCAAAAAAACTTTCAAGGGGAAAGTTTTTGATTTGATATCGGATAAGGCAATTGCGATAATACATTGGATGCTTCCCGGAAAACAAAAAGCAATAACTCAGCGATATAATAATACAACGAAAGCACAGACTCCGTCTCACAATTTATTTCCAGATGACAGTAGGAGGAAATGGAATGAGGGAAAGTCTCACAATGGCAGTTTTTCCGTGGTACAACAAAAGTCGTTTCATTCCTTAACACCACCAAGGATGAACAGGGTATTACAAAAGAAATATTGTGTATTCTTTAGTGACATGCCATGTTCCGCTAAGCATCATTAACCGGCCCATTGTACTTTTTTCAATCATATCATAAGCAGCAAGTCTACTTGCTAGTCTTAAATAAATAAGGAAAGATAACAATGGAGTCGGCAGTCAACTCTTTTGCTCTATATGCCGGTCCAATCTTCATTGCAGTCATACGTTTGCTTCGTTGTTTCTTCACTGTCTGGTATTCTCGTCATATATGTAATAATACGTGAGAAAATGGGGGCAATCCGAGTAATTATGACCGCCCGCCCATGTATCTGTTTTGGGTTTTTTCACTCTGCTCTGACAGCAACAAAATAAGGCAATCATATCTAAAATTAAAAAGGAAAGGGATTAAGTAACGGAACAATGTAGGAACTTGCATCAGCTCAAGCGTTCTTTCTCAAAACGTTTGTCTTTTCATAATCCGTTAAAAATAATTTTCTGTTGTGAGTTTAAATGGGCAATGATAATCTTGACGTAGCTTCTAAAAGGTCGATAAATGAATTATGTACTCCATAATGGAGAAAATTTTAAAAAGTCACTTCTCATTTCCTTGGATTGTAAAGAGAAGTGTGCAAACTAAAACTTTCTCCTTTTCATTAATTTTTTCCTTTACTTCTAGTATGCAGTAGGCATCTCATATCTATTAATAAACGTAACTTCTTCGTATTCCAGGTTTCGTGAATCTATTAAACAAGAGCGTGATTTATTAGTATCTGTAATTCAATCACATAATTCAATCAGATTCAAGCCTTTTAGGTTGGAAAAGTTCTCAGAAGTCGTCACTTTGCATGTTTTTAATTATATTTACTAGAACGTTTTGTGTATTCGTATTAAATGGCAAATAATTTCTTGGAAGGAGCAAGTTGATAAAATTACATCGGATTTGTGTACGTAAATTTGATTCAGATGAAGTGCCAGATCTAATTTCTGTTTTAAAACATGTTTTGCGGGGACGTTTTCTACACAAATGTTTCGAACAGAGCTTCCAATTCCAATTAAGAATGCAAATTACCTATGCGTGAACATGAAAGGTAAGGCAATGATAATGGAAACATACATAAAGACACGTACGTGAATTCATACCCCCACTCATATTGTGTCCCATCTTAATTCTTATATTTCCCAAGTAATTGAATAAAATCGGTAGTGAAAAGTTTTTTAAAACTGCGCACTGGTTTTCTACAAACAAATGTCTTAAAAATTCCTTATGCCCAGTACCATATTTTGTAACAATGTTGCATAACCCAAATTATGTAACAAATCATATTTTTAGAAACAAAGAAATCACAACTACACTACACGAACCTATTCTACCAAACACCACTACGATCGGTTTGGGTGTTACCAACATTTACAAGCTGCCTAACACGCGGTTTACCATGCAAAACGACCGATTGCGTAATGGGAATAGTGTGTCATACCTATTCGGATCTAACGCATGCCGGATCAGTGGTAAACGAAATTGTTTGTCATTGATTTTATATTGTATTTTATATTCCTTCGAAATCCTCGAAATTCAAGAATCTATTTAATTAATTCATATTTTAAGTTATGTACCTACTACTGTACTATCTACTGTTCACACTTCATTAAAGTCAAGTACACTGTTTGGTTATCTACTTGATCTTTACCCTCAGTTCAGATTTTACACCAGAAAGTAAGCTAATACAAAATTAAGCGTTATGAATTCATTTCCATTTTCCATTTACGTGATTAATGCTTCAAGTTGCAGCAGTCTTCCAGCTTAATATCTACAAATAATAGCTGCTATTCTCATATAACTGAAGCGCAAAGCGTTGGAATATAATAAGCCTGTTTCTTATTTCTTCCCAGCTCATTTTTATAATTCTACTTAATGTAACATTTTTTTTAAAGTTGTTAGTTCCGGCAAGGATAAATTGGAAGAACATAAAAGAACCTCCGTGAGCAATTTTGTAGGTATGTTTACGTAACTTTTCATCTAACTGAAGTTTTCCCCGTGGACAGCTTTCTCCAGATAATTTCGCCCGATTTAAAAAACTGGCACTAATGGAATTTTAGAAGATGAGAACAAGGGACTTAAAGCCGGAAATCTGTTTAGCCTTCCTTCACATGAAAAACTTCAAAGTTCAATTTGATAATGCGCGGGGAAAACTTTAGATGGCTACATTATGAATATTAGTATTACGTATTAACAGTCAAACAGCCTATAAAGCCCATGGCCCATATGTATTAAAGCTTTCAGTTTGTTATACATAATAGCACTGTAAGATTAAATGTCGACCTTGGCAAAAAAAAATCCAGTAAAAAATATAAAAGAAAATTTCTCCCAGATAAAAATGGTCTACATCCCACGCTGGAACATTGTTTTTTTTTTGCAAGTACCCTTGCTAGCCTTGTACATTGTATTATTAGACGGAGGCTACAATCTTTTGCAGACTATTATTCTCCCAGCGTGAAGTCTAATTTAATTCACATGGGCCGAAAGATGTGTTTTCATTTCCTGACAAACTACTTTATCCTCCAACTATATATATGGTTATCATTTTCTTAAAGTATCCCATACAAGGAAAATGTTAAGTCTGAAAAAATGCCTTTCTCTTGCTTTCTTGTTTACAGAGTTGGAGTAAAGATGATCTTAAGATGACAATCTTCAGATGAGATGAGATGAGATGATCATCTTTCATCTCATC
>JAQGAI010002238.1:0-12707 GCA_034696905.1 Lepidocyrtus violaceus
ACAATGAGAGGACAGGAGCAAGCTTAATCTAGTCCGTGCCATCTGCAGGACTGCCTACCAAGCTAGTAGTTGGGGCTTTTCAGGTGTCTGCTTCTTGAAATGGAATGGGAAATCTACATAGTGAACTCAAACTGACTGTTTCACTGTTTCTTCCTCCATCCAAATCCTACCAACTCCAATCCAATCTGAATGCGATACCTTTCTACACTACACTACTGACCATAGTCAACCAACAACAACAAAACAAGGGGAAAATCGTACCAAAACCAAAAAAAAAGTTATTCTCTGGCTCAAACGTAAAAAGCAATGATTATCGTAAAGTTCACTGAAAATAGTTAACTGAGTTCAAAGAAAGGAGGACGACCCAACTGGATCTGTTCGACCCCAAGCGGGAGTGATTTAATTAGGTTGGAGGGTAAGTTGAGCTTCATCATTATTTTGAAATGGGGAGGAGAGAGCGTTTGGGCGGCCTCAGCTCACAGGATTGAAGGAGAAGCTCTGATTGAATAAGCACTGTAAACAGGTTCAAGTTAATTGTGGAAATTGGAGGGGGATTGTCGGTCTTAACCATGGGAGGCGGTTGGGAAAGCTGCCGATGGGGCGAGGGAGGATTTAGGGATTAGGGGGAGGAATTGTCACTTCGGGATTGTTAAGGGATTTGACGTTTCACTAGAGTGGTTTCCGAACACGTGCGAAATCCGAACGTGACTAGATTATGAGTCAGGATTTTGAATAGTTTGTTTTCATCATGGTTAATTAAGATTAAGATGTCCTGGGGTTGTTGTTCATTGTTGAGGAATGGCGAGTTGGGAAATTAATTTTTAATAGGGAAAACTGTCTTGCTTGTGTTTTTTGTTTAAATGGATTGTTTAGTTGTTTGTTTGATCTTGCTTTTACAGTATCATGATGACTTGACGGTTGACGGTTATAGGCGTCAACAGCGGCTCTTTCTTTATCCTGTTATCCCTAAGAAAAAAGCGTTCAGCTTTTAAAGAAGAAACTTAATTGACAATATTGACTCTAATCAGACCGGTGGTGTTGTTGGGAAGAAATATATTATGACCAATTATAACATTCACGAAGGGTGAAGGCTCGGTCGGATGAAAGGATTGCTGTACCGTCACGACACTTCATCCTCATTTTACCTACAGACGAGTTGGAAGTGTGAGATTGGATGGTCCTTTTGTGTTTAAACCTGAAACGCTTGTTTTGCGATGGAACTAAACTTAATTTAGTGAATGCATTTTGTAAACTGAGATTCCTTATTATATAGAAGTAAGTTGTGAATATTAGAAGAAAGTTCTCTGGAAGTGAGTGAGAATGAGTGATAGTGGTGGGGATTATGACAAACTTAATAGTGTACTGTTCGAACAATTTGTACTCCCTGTGAAGTACACTACTTAACAGTTTACGGGGACAAACTCGTCAGTTTGCGTAGGAGTGAGGGGGAGGAGGATGCCTTCTCACCTACTAAAGAGTACGCCGGTGGAAGCCACTCCACCGGTTGTTGTACTCCCACCAAACATAGTGGAAATAGAGTTGGAAGGGGAAATGGAGCAAGTTGATGTTCATTATGAATTCCCAATCATTACTTCGGTAAGAATTAAAAAAGCTATATAATTGTTTATGGAAAATCAAATCTAATGATCCGAGGAAACGTTTAAAGTGGGTTATTTAACGCTGGAAATTAATTATTTTATTTTGATAATAGGAGGAATGTGTTACTCCAATTAACGATCCCTGCTCCGTGGAAGAACCAAAAACGGACAATGATCCCTCCTGCAGCAGCAGCAGTATCCCTGTGAAGACTGGTAAGCGGAGCAACAAATTATTGAAGAAGGGTGGGAAGGAGGGAGATCTGCTTGCTGCATCCATATTAAGAAAGTCTCATCAGGAACAAGAAACGAAACTAAAACTACCTGAGCCCGACGTCAAAATTATCGATGATTATTATATTGATGATGCTCCAGCTCGACCCAACAACGCTTACATCCGCTACATTGAGCGGACTCCGGAAGAACTTGCGGAGACGGTCGAGTACGATTTAGACGAGCTGGATGTGACTTGGCTAGAATCAATTAACGAGAAACGAGCTAAAGAACGAGTTCAACCAGTTGCTCCAGAAGTTATGGAGTTTATAATGGATAGATTAGAAAAGGAGAGCTACTTTCAAATGCAGAGTTCGGGAATTGAACAAGGACCTGTCATAGATGATGACGCCGTCTGTTGTATTTGTATGGATGGGGAGTGTCAAAATGCAAACGCGATCCTGTTTTGCGACATGTGTAACCTCGCAGTTCACCAAGAGTGCTATGGTGTTCCGTACATTCCAGAAGGTCAGTGGTTGTGTAGGCGTTGTTACCTTAGCCCATCCATCGCCGTGGACTGCGTGCTGTGTCCTAACAAAGGGGGAGCTTTTAAGCAGACTGAGTGCAAGCGATGGGCCCATGTTGTTTGCGCGATTTGGATCCCTGAAGTTTGTTTTGCAAATACTGTAAGTTAACTATTCGTAAAAGAGAACTGCTAGTTATGTTTCAGTTTTTAATTGAAAAAAAAAATAGAATGTCAAATTAAAAAATCCAAATGTTTAGGTTTTCCTGGAGCCAATCGACAACATTAACAGTATTCCTCCTGCCCGTTGGCGATTGTGCTGCTTCATTTGCAAACAAAAGGGGGTTGGTGCGTGCATACAGTGCTACAAGTCAAATTGCTACATAGGTACGTCACCTTTCGTAGTCTTAAATTTATTTTCTTGAATAACTAACTAATTCTTTTTCTGCAAACATAATAATAATATTTACACATTGTTCTTTTATTATATTATAGCCTTTCATGTTACGTGTGCACAGCAGGCTGGCTTATGCATGCGTATGGAGACGGTTAAGATATCCAAGGGAGTAACAGTGAAAAAGACTGCTTATTGCGATACCCATGCTCCGCCAGATTTTATTGCTGTAAGTGAATTGATAATACTGTTGTTACTAGAGAACTAGTTCACATAGTCATATCAAATGTTTTTTTTTAATTTGGATAGGAACGAGACAACGGTTCTCCAACAGCCCGCCAAAAGCTTAAAAAGATTCGAAAAGTGTTGGCTGAGAAACGTTGTGCTCCCCCTGTTGTGTCTGTTCCAACCATTACTGCTGAACAACTTTCGCAAATTTCCAGCGCAGTCAACGTTACAAAGAAAGCACCATTCATGAAAACAGTTATTTCCTATTGGAAGCTCAAGCGGATGTCTCGCAACGGCGTTCCACTCCTCCGACGGCTTCAAGTAGCTTCCAACACTTCCAACTCTGTCAACAAATCTAGTCGCAAAATTGACATTTCTCAGGTACAAACAAATGTTAAAAAATATTAGTCTTTGAATTGATTATTTTTCGCATTTGTTAACTAATTTCTTGTTTCCAATTACAGTCTGAAATGAAGGATTACGCAATGATCACCCGTCTTCGTCAAGACTTGGAAAAGAGTCGTCTGTTATGTGAGCTGACGCGGAAAAGGGAGAAGTTGAAGCGGGATGACATCTACTTAAAGTGCCAAAATTGGGATATGCGTATACAGCCGTGTAATTACTTCCTTGCAAGTATAGTAGACGAAGTCATTTCCAAAGACACCCAGTCAATTTTCACGCAGCCCGTTGATCCAGAACATGTTCCTGATTATCTCACTATTGTAACAAACCCTATCGACCTCTCCACTATAAGGAAGAAGATTTTCGAGTTTGAGTATACAACTATTGATGATCTTCAAAAAGACTTCCAACTTATGATAGATAATTGCATGTTGTACAACTCCCCGGACACGGTGTTTTACCGAGCAGCACTGAAGATGCAAGAATTTGGCGGGGTAGTTTTCCGGGAGGCGAAGCGGAGACATGAAGCAATTGGCTTTCTTCCATCTGGAATTATGACGGAAACTCCACCATCTGAATATCATGCCAAGCCCGTTATCTTTGATGAGACACGACTGGCGGAGGAGATTGAAGGCGTATTAGAGAACAAGTCAAGATATGATCTGAGCCATGAAGAACACATCAGTTTGCTGGAACAAACACTAGATAAAAGTCTTAATTTAAGTCAACCCTTGTCCCGGAAGAAGAAATATTTGCGAGTTATGAATGAAATTATTAGACTGAAGAAACGAAAAAAGTTATTGGAGAGTGGTGGCAGCGGCGGTGGTGATATTAGTAGTATGGACGAAGATGAAGTGGCTCCATCCCCGTCAATATTCGGGGCTGAGATCGCTGACAGTAGTGAAGGCGAGGAAGGAGAATCCGGTGCTAAAAGCTTTATTCCCTCAGTTATCCGTCGTCGGCTTCGCTCCACTGAAAACGAGCCACAACAGTTGCAGCAAATCCAAAATCAGCCAAATCGTCTGTCTCGTCGCATGTCACGCTCGTCAGAACTGATGGCTAGAATTACCAGTGTCTCTCCAGACATTCTTAACATGGAAGCTGGTGCAAGTTATATGATGACTCCTGAAAAGTCTTTAAAATCCGCTTCTCCTGTTGTGCAACGTCCTCGAGGTCGACCTCCAAAGACTTTATCTTCTCGTGGAAGAGGTGGTAGGGCAAGACTTGCGGTTCGAGGGGCAGGGCCAACAGTCAGACAACAGCGACAGTTGCAGTCTCCCCGGCGAGGCGGTTTCCGGGGAAGGCCTCGAGGGAGACGAGGCGTACGACCAGTTAGACGGAGTGTGAGAGTAGTTAAACAACAAATTGCACAGCGTCAGAGTCAGAATACCAGCAGCAGCCCAGAGAAGGAAGGGGAACAACACCAGCACCCCAGTAGTCGACATGGAAGTCCGACAGGACGTAACTCATCCCCAAGATTAAGTCGAAATACCAGTCCTACGCATCAGAACTCCCCAAAAAATAATCAGATCTCAAGTAGCCCCGAAGGCCGTCTATCGCAACAGCAGCGAAGGAAAATATTGAATCGGCAGCCCAGTCCCATTTTAGGATCTCCGATAAAACCACATCAAATGTATATGCTAAAAAAGCCGCCGACTAGTCAAGAAGCCTACCCCTCTTCAACAACCCCGAAGCCAGTCCGTGGTCGACCTTCTAAAAAATCTGTTCCTAACATCACCAGAGCGAAACTTAATGTTTTAAGCCCAAAAACTATGGAGGCAGCTGCGAAATCCATTATTTGTGAGGATCGATTATCTCCCAAACGAAAACTGGCAGTTGCTAAGGGCACACAACTTAGGAAATTACTGGAGGCCGAGACTGGAAGTGCAGCTAATGAAGTTCCTGAAAAGAAAATTACTCGCGGTGGTGCTATTAGACTCGCAAAACGAAATCCGAACAAAAAGGATACCAACTTGACTGATAATCTCAACTCGAGTCCAACTACGAATCGGGTCCTTCCCCAGCGCAAAGCCCGGGGGCCTGCGGCTGCTGTAGGAAGACGAAAGAAGGCTGTTACCCAACCCAATGGACCACAAGTGCATTCTGCTGAGATAGAGGAGCATGGGAACGAGAAGACCGGCCAAGAAGAGAAAAACAATTTACTTCCCATTACCAATGGACTACCTATGGTAGGGTCTCCAACTAAACAGGGTTCTCCTGGGAAGAAAAGAATGAAGCGTGGCGCCCCTGATGCGCCCACTCCTCATAGTCCAATCATTCATCCCACGGGAAGTTATGCTGCTATGGTGGACATGGCTTTGAGTCAACCTTCACCCGCCGTCCTCCATTTACGAAAGTCGGACAGTTTTTCAGTCTATCGTAGTGGCGGCGACCACGACATAAATTCCTGCTCTGAAGGCGAGTCTGGGAATGACGAGGATGAGGAAGATGAGGAAATGGAAGAGGAGGAGGTAATTCAAAATAACATGTAACATGTAAACATTTAAATATACTACATATTCTAATTATTATTATTATCACAAACAATTTAGGGAGAAGAGGATGAAGATGACGAAGAGGAAGGGGAATTGGATGATGAAGATGACAGTGGGAGCGAAGAAGAGCCTGGGAAACCATCTGGTAGGAAGCTAAAATTACCAATGTGTTAACATCTTTGACACATTGTACACTAACATTAACATAACTTTTGTGTTCACATAGGACCACAACAAGATGATAGCTCAGAGGAGGAGGATGATGATGACGAGGATGGTGACGGAGAGGGTGATAAGGATGAGGATTCCAGCGGATCTGATGATAGTTCCTCGGATGACTCCGACTCATCGTCCACGAGCAGTTCAACGTTGAGCTCAAGTTCAAGTGGATCAACGGCTTCCAAGGCGTCCTCATCATCGTCGATTACAACTCCGAAGCATTTTCATCCAACGAAAAATAAAAAGCGTAGAAGTAGTGGTAACGCAAACGCTGGGTACAAACAAGTTCAACAATCAACTGCTCCTCCTCCTAGACCTAGACAACAGTTTAGTCCACCCATTAATGTCAGCATTATCCCTCCAGTCTTAAACAATAACAATAATGACCTGTACAACAACAAGGAAAGAGCATGGGACATACTTCACGGTAGACATTATCAGTCAGATAGCATCAGTGAGGATGAGGAGGACCCTTCCGCCAACCTACACTAGTAAACCAAGTAATATATGTAGCTTTTTGACTAACTAGGTTAAGCCGACGAAATTGCTTTCGTAATTCTTCCGTTTATAATTTTGTACCATCTGAGTTTATCGTTTGTACTTGTGCCACAGTGGGCACCTACCTGGAGTAGATTTTCTCATTGTTTTTTTAATGAAATGCTCAGTATTCTGAATTTGTTCATCTTCTAGAATCTCTAAAATCTAATATTATATTACTTTTGTTGCCGATTTATATGGTTTATGTAATGTTACCAACGTCATTTCATGAGAAGACAAAAGATATCAAAACTTATTTTTGTAAAGGCTATTTTTGTAGATCTCGTCGTTTTTTACATGAATGAAATTGAAATCCCTAATCCTTAGTTATGTTTGTACGACTTTACGTCATATTTCATCGAGAAACAGATTTGGTTTTGACCAATTGACATTGTAACGTTCAATAAATATTTTTCGCAGTAGGCTTCTCAAACAAATAGAATTTTAATAACTTAAATGTCAAGTTTGCAACTTTTAGTTTTAAATATATTTTCTGATAGTTATTTTTTAGTTTGCGAAATCGGAAGATACTTTTGTGTATTACAAAGTTTTTATCGTTGTTTTTCTATGGATTCTATCCTCCTACCCCTCCTGTATTCTTGTTAAACGTTATCTTTCAGGTATTATGAAGTGTCTCTAGTACTCGTGGCATGTAAGCATGATTAAGGATAAGTTGACAAAAATGTATGAATCATTATAAAGATACAACATACAAAACAAATTAGACTTAAGTGGAATATGAATGACTAGTTCTTAATATATGTAAATTGACTACGGATAAAATATCATTCATGATGCTTTACTAAATTAATATGATGATGAGTGTGTTAGGTTCAAATTACCTACAACCTACTATGATAATGACTGTTGTAGTAGTTTAAAATGATAAGATTTAAGATTAAAAAATATATTATACCATCTGGACGGAGAATATACTTAACTTTTAACTTTGGAATTTATATATAGTTATATAAGTAATGAAATGAATTAATTGTGAACCATCACCAAATATGTACTTTAATTACCTAAGTAAGGGATACAAAATTTAATTTTTCTGTCGATCAAATGTTCACTTCATGATGATGGACAACAAAGCTATTGTGTATATTTAAACAGAATTGTTTTTCTACCTTGTTGCTATAGACTTTTCGTAATTAGCTAATGTAATATGTAAGTTTTTAAAGTATATAAAAACTGAGAATGAAATGGATGAGGACGGTACGTGTATGATTTAAAAAAAAACGACAAAACAAAACAACCAATGTTCGGAACTAAAGGAACGAATAAATTAACTATTCGTGGAAACGTTTCTTCCACACAAAATAAATGAATTAATGTGATTGACTGTCATTTAATTTAATGGAATGTTTCATTTTCCTCTTTATTGATAGATACTTTAAAGCTTTCAATTTTTGGGTCATGTTCTAACATAAAGTTACAGGAGACCTGTCACTGGGGCACCTTGCATAAAATATACATAACTACGCATACATAAAATTACAAAAGGTACAATAAATTATAAACTGGATAAAAAATTATTTGGCAATATTTTCCTTAGAATACTCCTGAATATAAACATAAAATATTTATCTCATATATCATAATCATAATATTAACCGTACTCTATGTCGATGATTTTTTTTTCAAGTCAGCAACTTGGTTGAATCGTAAGCTATTTTACTGTTATAGGTACATAATACATTAAAAATATCATTATCATTTTTTTTATAAAAAATTAAACGTAACGAATGTCAAAAGGAATTGTTGTCAAAAACAGTGATAGAGAGCACAGGATAGGATAATAAGAGATCTCGGATAAACACTACTTCATCTACGAAATCACTTACTTATAACTTATATCAGAGACAGAGAGAATTAATTTCATTGTAGCAAAAATTGGAATGTTAGCTGAACACAATCATTTCATGTATGGAAATACGATATCGTCATTAGTAATAGGCCTTGTGTGTGTAGAGAGGTCAGGGTCATCCCTATTATTGGTATACTGATTATATGTCTAGTTTGTTTTATAATGCTGCTCGGCTAGGTCGTTGCAGTGAATACTGTTCTGTTGAGTGTGTGACAGGTTGATTTGAAGTGAGGGAATAATCAATAGTTTTTTTTTTCGAAAAGAGCGTCCATGCTGCTGTGTCCTCTTTAATGTCATTTCAAGGTTAATTTCTTGTACCTAAATTATTTAAAAACTTTTTTTAAACTGGTTCATTCCGATGGAACATATTCGTAATGATGAACATAAGGTGGGTAGACGAATGACTGGGAGACGAATAGATTTCCCTGGAAATAGAATAATTTGGCATGATCAGAATTTAGTTTTAGAGGTTGCTATAAAGTCTGACAAATACTTTTAGAGAAAACAACGGATTGGATTTAAAAACCAACCTCAGAATGTGGTAGAAGCTCGTGAATGGAACAGCTAAGTTGCGAAAAGTCCGGTCTTTCATCCCGGTTCAGCTGCCAGCAATGAGATAAAATTTGATAGAGAACGTCGCCCATCATTTCTATCTGATTGGGCCTACCCCCACGCATCACATGTCGGGGGAGATCCTCCGTTCGAACATCGTGGTATGGAGTTGCACCTGAAATCGGCCACAATTATTGAAATTAGTTTGATAACACAGTTCAAATCGTAATTTTAAAGCTGCGCAGACCCCTTAAAGGATCTGAATCTTACCTAATGCTGCGATTTCCCAAAACAGGACTCCAAAAGCCCACACATCACAGGAAGGAGTACATCGATTTTGAAACTGTTCTATGGATTTCCATCTGGTGTAGTCTTTCTCCTGAACACACAAAAACCATCATTGAAGTTTAATTTTAAGAGTTTCGAGTTGTACACAACTGTTTAGTAGTTAAATTAAGAGAACGTCTCAACTTACCCCATCTAATGGATTATTCTTCAATATCCCAAATCCAGACAGTTTTGGCACTGTGATGTCTCCTGTGATTAGCACGTTGGTGGTGGTTAGCTGGCCATGATTAATCTTTAAAAGAAACAATCAAAGCGGTTTTCATAATTAAATCTTTGAATAATAATTAATACTATTACATAATTACAAAAATTGGATGTCATACCTTGTAAGAATTTAGATGAAACATCCCTTCAGCAACGTTCATGGCACAGAGCAATAGCTGGTAGGAGGTGAAATGCTGTCTCACGTCCCCTTTATTATTGCCCCTCGTCTGCAACAGCACGTGCTTGAGGGGGGCCTTGTTCACGACGCCTTCAACAGCCAAGAAGATTTCTCCCCCGGTATCCGTAAAGCCTTCCAGCTTAACTACATTCACATGGGTGTCAATCCTCACTAGCTCGTCCAGCCACTTCATGAGGGACTCCATCTCTTCCAAATTGTCATTGGCGTTGCTATCTGAGAAGATGGATACGAGGGTGATGGGGCTCTTCGTATTCCTCATTTGGGAGAGGTAGACAGGTCCACCAAACGCACCTTTTGCCACCAGCCGAAGCACAGGCTCCTCCTGCAGCTCGGAACTCAGCCCTGGTAAGTCTAAGGACGTCCTTGGCAAGTACTGTACGGGCTTTAACCTATTTAAACATCTAGTTTTCATGTCCTCATCGTGCACGAAACCAGCGTGCGTGTACGCCCCATTTTGATGGACCCCTAGGGCAGCCGCATCTGCGAGCCCTTGGAGGAATGATGTGGAGAATGTAAGATCCGTGGAAGCTGTTGAGGTGAGCTGCCGACTTGTGTCGCTAGGGCTGGTGTACTGCTGAAGGGGTCGGGTGACAGATGACCTTCCCCGCCTTCTCTTCGGTCTCCTCTGCATTTTCAGGGTGACGTAGAGGGCAATGCAGAGGAACAGGATCCCGCTGGAAACGCCGATGGAAATCCAAAGAAACATGACAACCGCAGGACTATCCTCCCCAATCACTTCAATCCGCTCCTTGACCCCGCCGGCGTGCTCGTGAAGACTGTCATCCCTAATGAAAGCGTCGGCGTGTTGATTATGACTTGTGATTGAATAGGCTGACTCTGTGAAGCCATCCATTGAGGAAACGATCCCCAACGCTGGGTGCCAGTGACCATTACTTGGCATAGGCCCATTGTAGAAGCCCCCGTAGTAGCCTCCATTCCCGATGATAAAGTCGGTTGGAAAGTCTTCCGGAGAGAATTCTGCAACGGTGTAGTAGGGATAGCCGATGGTCATCGATTCGTTCCAGGTGATCAGCCGTTCCTTATTGAAAAATGGGGTTTGATGCTCATCTATAACTATTATAATAAGATTATAATCGCATATAGATTAGAATAATCCATTATGACTATATACTATCTTTGCCATCATCTGTTATTCATTTATTATTACTCATATTTACACTTGTGAATACTCGGGTAGAACCTTACCTACAAGGCGGTAGGCGGAGACAGGGCCTTTGGAGTTGTGAGCTCGCTCCATGGTGACCCTCATTTGGCGCTTATTATGCCAAATGACGCGAGGGGCTGTGGGCCGATCTGGGAAACCGATTTTCGACCACATCACGGCAGTAACAGGCTTCCCAGTCCCGGCTCCATTTACAGCAGCAACAGTAACATTATACTGGGTGGCCGGGGCCAACCCCACCAAGTACGTTTTCAGCTTGGCAGTGGCCGACACCTCCCAAGATTGCGGGAGCACCCTCTCATGGGAGTAGGAGAAGAGGGGGGTTGCACTGATTTTGTATTCCGTGAGGGGTCCATTCGCTGCCAACGGTTTGCGCCAGGAGATGCGCAACGCGTTTTCCGTCCTCTGGAGCAAAATGATTTGCTGGGGGGAAGAGGGCACTTTGAAGCCTGTGTCGTACACAGTGTAAGCTGTCAGGGAGCCGCATCCCAAGCTGGTCTCTTTACTACAATTGGAACACCGGCCCATACCGTAACGGCCATAACTACTCCCACACATACAGTCCAGCCCACTCTCCAAAGAGGAGGAGACCCCAGCATAACGGAAAGAGTCCATGAAGCAGGAGGCCACACAGTCCCTCGGATTATCAGATAAATGCATATCAGCGGATGTCGGAGAATACCACAAATCCAGTAGATCATCCGAAGCTGTGGAGACCGTGCTCTCATCCTCCCTCGACTGGGAACCCCCCTCCCCACTGCTGTTCAGTAGAAAAGAGGGAATCACGGTGGGAGGGGATGTGGTGGTGGTCGTCGTCCTCGTACTGGAACTGGTCGTTTTCAAGAAGGATAAAATACTTGCGGGCTCGGTGCTCGTGTCATTGTTACTATCCCCCGTGGTATACAGAAGGAAACTGGGTAAGGTGGAGGAGACATTATTGTTCCTCGTCGGCTGATCCCCTTGCTGTGGCGGCACCTTCTGAAAACATCCCAGCTGCTCTACATCCAGCCCTATAGAAAATATTTGCAAATAAAAAAAACTCAAATCAAACGTTCATTTAAGTCAAAATTCGCATATCTAATCTAATTCAATCATACAACATTATTGTTCCTTCCCCTTACCGTAAACTTGGAACACCCCACACAAGAGCAACTGAAGCAGCCCCACATGGACAACAACTGAGGTGGATGATGATGAACATGCTCCATTCCTCCCGTATCTTGGAAGGGCTCTCCCCAACGACCTTCTTGTCTTCCTCCCATTGCAAAACCTACTATTTCCTAATGTAAATTGCATGTTTTTTTTGTACTTTTTACATCTTCTCATACGTTCATTTTACAAAAAAAAATACTTTTAAAACTTCACTCCTACTGACATAATAATTCCCTTTCTCCACTGCTTATTCCCATCATCCTGGCACTCACTGTCACCAATTGGCTCCCCTGTCATGTCTCATAATAAAAATGGGAACGAACTCTTAATCAAAAATGAATACACTGCTGCTGCTCCTCAATTATTGTCAATCAGATCACAAGCGCATGGCAAGCTACACCAAAATTAGAAGCGCTGGGCGCCTTCTCCCTCGCTGGAACTGTTTGGGATTGGATTGAAATTGTCAATATTTTTTGTTGTGAATAATGTTCACACGGAACAATTTTACTTTTCTCACGACTTGGATTAGTTGGATCCAGTCCAGAGACCCCAATCGGTTGATGCTCTCTATTCAAGTCAATTCAATTCTGTTC
>JAQGAI010002239.1:0-12705 GCA_034696905.1 Lepidocyrtus violaceus
TACTGCGTATTTACCAACTGACATAATTAGGCCGCTGGTTACTCAACATTTTAACAGCTAAAATTAAACTTTAGCCTGTACCTAGCTGGACAAACTTCCGGCTGGTTGTGTATTTTTACACAAGATTTACATATCTTTCATTTACCACTTAAAAATTTATTCTCATCAGGTTTTACATTCGAAATCGGCTTTACAAACATCACAACACTGCTCTAGCATTTCCTACTACTTACTCCACCACCACTTTATTTTACTCCTGATACGGTAAAATGTTTTAAAGATCTATCAAGGAAGTCCACTGCCATGTATGTATGTATTTAATCAACATGAAAGCAGTGATTAAGCATAGGCACAAGGTCAGCAGAGAACACCTTCCTCCGCTAAGCCAAGATTAAAAATACATTTTTACAAGTACTGCACCAAGTCTCCCAATTTCTTTCTGCAAAATTCGAACAAAAAATGCATGCACATTTGTCATTCATCATTCCAGTCAAATGAGTTGACTTTGTTCTGCTTCGTGTCCTTGCGTCATTAAAATTTAAACCATTTTACATAGTAGACGTAAAGTACATATAGAGAAATGTGTTGAGGGTTGTTGCAAATTAGAGGTAGAGAAGCTTGAGACTTTTTTCGCAATCTGCGTCATTCTACTATACCCATACCACCCGGGTCGGTCAAACCCACAAATTTTGCACTGACCTAGGGACCAAATAAAGTCATTGTTAGGAAACCATGAAACTTTTAGCACTCCATTTGACTACCCCACCCTCTTCAGATCCGTTTCTAGTAAATATCAATTAGTTTACTAACATGTGTTTAAAATTGGTTGCATAAATTCACCAACAATTTTCACTTTGTGAATCATAATATGTGACCCAAAACAAATTGACATGAGTTTATTACACTTTTTCCTTACAAAAATCTAGCATATTTGCAACAAAACACCTCAAAATATTTTTTCTGCTGTTATGTTTACTTCAACTGTAAGTTCTTGTAAACTTCAAAGAACACGCTTAAAAATCTTACAAAGGAGCAGGTAGCAGCCCCTATTTCTTGCTTTCGCCGGACCACAGGTTGCTACATGAAAGGTTTTTTCGAAGGTTGTTTCCTTGTCCGACACTCTTAAAACAATCCCCGACCGACCCGATACTATCTAAACGGAAGTCATACACTAAAAATAAAAATATGCTAATAATATTATTAAGCCCGTGCACGCAAAAATTGTCGTATTTTAATTTTATCCAGTCCTTTGTGGATTTTTTCGAACACGGACAAGGAAATATTTCTACTAACACAGATCCGCTAACCTTCGTTTGTATGTAAGTATAAGTAGGTATGTAGGTAGGCTTTCCTTTGTCAGGGTCTTTGAAGTTTGTTTTCCACATTGTGGCTTTAATTTGCAAGTAACGAAGAAGTATAAAAAACTTGTGTATTGTATTGTAAGTACTGTTGCCAGCCCCGTTTTTTCTAATATGTGCATGCTGGTAATAAAACCTAATGACAGCATAAAAAATTCCCGGAAATTGTTAGTACAAACTGTTACATGAGCATATATCCGCTCCAGTAGTTACAATTTCCATATATAGGCTTTTATTCTCCACTTGTCGTTTTAAAGATTAGCCCACAACAGCGCAGCAAGCAGTCAAACTGAAGCTGAAAAATATAAAAACGGATCCAGGCACAATCTCATAGAACATGTTCGTAATGATATACGTAGTACATGTGCATGGAGAAAGTAGGAATATTACTTCCTGTCAGCGTGAAAGGCATCATAAACATTCACTTATTTGCATTAAAAGGGGAGATCCATTCTCCCATGAAGATATTAAAAGCTCAGAAGATACCACCAGAAAGAAAGTTTGTAAAATCTAAAGCAAAAACATAGTTTGTTTTTATGTCCGCATATCACTTATGTAAGGAAAATCTCGCACTTGACGTTTGTCAGTATTTCTGCTCTTGCTCACATGAAATTAATCGTTATACTTGTCTGTTGGAATCCCTACTAAAGCTTCCAAGAACGAAGGTGCAACTAAAGCGAGTACATACTTCCTTTTTCTTATTATAGCATTGTCATTTTTGCTATGCAATATTTCTGCGAAAAAGGGCTGTCTCTTTGATGTACTTACCTAAACTTACTACGCGTTTGCATTTAGATTGAGAAAATACCTTTTCAATTTAGGTTTCCGTTTTCATTAAGTATCTGAGGACGAAAGCAGATGATTTGATAATCAGTTTATTATTTTCACCAAGGTTTGTAAACCAGATTGACTCTCTAATTGTAAGTAAACTAAATTTTTGGTTTAATGACAACCAATGACAAATTGATGTCAACGCAGTATACAAATGAAAGTAACCTTGTAAAGCTGAAATGGACAATATATGTACAACCTTAAATTGATTTAGGCCAGCTGAATTGACAATTAAGCATGTCAATAAATTTTTTTAACTATGTGCAATTCGTTTCGTTGTAGAACACCATTTTGTCTTTTATGTAACACGACTTGTGTTTTCCTTCTGAGTAAGTAACGTCATTGACTGAGAAAAACGTACTGTGCAGATATATCGAGGATAACGATACCATGTCATTATCCTACTGATTCAATCAATTATAGATCCTACCTTCATTTTCATACTGACTGATATGTAGACAGATTGAGCCAGACATCCCATCAGCCATCAGCAACGTTGTCACAAACACAGCAGCAATATTAGTATTTTGCAAACACCACGCCACACACTACAGCTCAGTTTTTTTAGAAATGTGCAAAAACGAAATCTGACGTTTTTTTTCGAAAACAGATAGGAAGCAGTCAACATCTGGCTCCACATGTCAGCTACAGTGTATCTCCCGCAGTAAATATGATGAGAAAACAGAAAAGATGAGAGGAAAGGATAACCTCAATTTGATGGATGGACTGAATACTGATTGTGAATGGAAGAGGGAAATGCATAACCGTTCATTTCTCTCATTTTTTTGGGGGGGTCTGCTCCTCCTCTTGCAAAAAAATAGTAGTTGGGAGTTGAGGCACATTACCATCATCTCGGCGGCATGGAAGATGAGGCTGAGAATGAGTGATGCTTTTATTTATATGGAATTTGAAGGATATATTGGTTATATTTCTTTTATAGCTTTACTTCCGGTGATGATAATGGCTTGTACAAAATGGTGGTGCGCTGAAGTACAATAGCAGAAGCAATCATACAATGAGATGAAGATGAGTTAGTATAATGGGATGGATTCAGTCAATTTTTATGACAGGAGAAAATAGCAAATCGAATGCATGCTCACATGAGGGACCTACTAACACGGATAAAAATGAGAGTGTAAGTAAACAACAAACTACAATTGTGCTTTTTTCTTTGGTTGGTAACGGGAACATTTTGTGAATGAGTTGGAATGGGATGTTTTTAAAGAAAAAGAAAGAAAAGATGTTTTCCGCTTGCTTGGTTGCATTTTATCAAGTTAAAGGAAATAAATTGCAACACTAGATGAGACGACGGTGATGACGAAGAGGAAAGCAAATTAACTTGTTTCTGGTGAATGACAAGGCCAGATTTCCCAATCATCCAGCCTAACCAGCTTGAACAAACGTGATCATCAGAGGAACACAAAAACAGGCGGAAAGAGAAGAATAGAGCGGAAATGGATAAAGACAACAAGATGATTTACTAACAAGAAAAATCTACAGTTGAAAAAAACTTGAAATCTCACAATGCCCCACATTCATACTTCTTATTTACATTTAACGATAAGTACAAGGGCTGCAGCTACAATTGAACTAAAAGCTAAATGATTCTCATATAAACTCCTTATGAAAAATTTGGTCTATTCATTTCAAGCATTTTATGTTATCATGGCATGATGACAAAGACGAATATAACTTGGAAGATGAAATAAGCTCCACGCATATTTCTTCTCATTTACACTGTCTAAAGTGACATGATTCAGCATAACTTACTGAACTTGTGACACTTGACACTATCAATGACACACTGACTGTCTTCGCATCCTCTCACTCTCAAGTTCTATAAATTAAATTAATGAAATTTAATTTCTGTTTGAGGGTGGATTCCACCTTCATGATATAGGATTCTGGTAATGAATTGGGTGAGACCTGGGAGAAACGAAGTCAATTATGGGAGGGAATTTGATCAGACAGTTTTTCCCATTAAAAAGATGAAGCTACCTCCTTCCCTGAAGTGATTACTGTAGTAGGTATCATCCTCCAAAATTTAAATTCTTCCTTTAGCCATCCATTTTTTCCTATCTTTATTTAAATCAGTTTGGGATACATGAGAATATAGTCCTGGCAAGTCAATTCATATAGTGCACATCATGGGCTATTATATGTATCAACTAGGTATACGACAAAAAATACGGCCTTCCTGAGAGATCGATACCTTCTTTAGTTATCTTCGGATGACAAAACGATGATGACGGAGACGGGTCTGGTCTATGTAAAAGTCAAATGAAACGACCCTTCTAAAAAAACGACAGCCTGTGAGAGCTTGAGCATGACTGTGACTGTATTATCCCTACATATTTCTATCTAAATTTGAGGGATAGTGAGTGATATCAATGCATTATTCAAAAGATAGCTGGAAAACTGATACGTGTTTACTCGGAAGCTGGGGAAAGGAAGCGCACAAAAGTGCTGCTGGCGAAAAAAAGTAAATATAAAATACACCATTTATCCACATTTTAACTTCCTACTTATCCCGGAGAAAATAGAGAGTGAAGGAGATTGAGCTACTTAAAAATCAATCTACAACGACTAGGGCATTCCATTATTCGTTCCTTTCATAATAGAAATAGGCATCCATATTTCGTAATCCAGATTCAAAATAAGAAAAGGTAAATCTCACGTCGTTTAAAAAAAATAATACTCAACACATTTGAATTATGAATAGAAGAAACCGAATTACAGCCTGCCGAGTCCGTTAGTTTGTGCGGTTAAAATAAGGCCCAATAACCATAATTTTAACGAATCCGCTGATTGTATTTAGATAATTTTACCTTATTCGTAAACCCAACAATGTATGCTGCATGCTTTCAATGTCCAATAAAACATTTCAAAAACAATTTCGGTTTACTGTCTTCAGCAGTTTCGAAAAAACTTTCTACACCTCACCACGGATAAAATCGCAGTTTCTTCTTCGCTTACCATATCTAAAATCTTCACAGTTAAAACATCCTTATTATATCATATGGCAAGGAATGCCTTTAGGAAACAGACAAGCCTCCTTTATCAAAATAATACTCTTTTTTTCTGGAGAGAATAAAAATAATGGAATTCGTGTAGAGTCATCACTATTATCAGGAAAGAGAAACTCCCTCAAGGATTCACCCTGTTAAAGGAGAAGGAGAAAGCGTAGCTCAAAGCATTGCTTTCTTTTCCGCTTTCCTGTATTATATTCCCCGGATTTTATTATTATTATTTTTGTATAGGACTCCACTCGCATCATTTTTCTTGAACTTGTGGAATGAAAAAAATTATATTACATTATGTAATATGATGGGTGAAAAAAGAGCACGAAATATAAAACCTAAGAAAGAACGCAGTATAAGCTCCCTTCTCAATTCCGTCCCTTTCCGTTTTTAAATGCAATGTCTCCTTCGTTCTATCTATTTGCGAAAATATTCTTTTCTTCTTCCTGGATTGGATATGGTATGATAAGCGCACTAAAGACTCCTCTGTTCCGAGCAAGCGAGGAAAGGGGAAATCCCTCAGATTTTTTATTCAGCATTTTTTGTTATTGAGCCCCTTTTATATATTTCATATTTTATTTGCAGAGTAATGCAGGTCCAGGAAAGAGGGTACATCCTTCCCTATTCACCTATTTAACCTCACCTGGCTCATCCATTTACGAAACATATTATTATCTTCTCTCTTATTATACCTCGCCGTGAAGTGAAAGCTTTTCTTTTCCTAGCGTTTTCCTACCTTATTTAGGATTTTCTATTGTATTTTTTTACTCCTTTCTGCTTATGTATTAGCCTTCCATTGAAAAAAAAACATTTCTTATCCCACTTGGCCACTTGCTCTTCATATGCAAGACAGTGATATGCTTTTATAAGGGTACGTTTATGTCTGGACTACTTTGCCTCATCTTATTCTTCCATCTATTCAGTTTCACTTTCTTTGTGCTCAATACTTATTCTATTAAATCTGGTCGATTTTCTCCTCACAATAACGTTTTTCTTTCAATGAAAATGATGACGAGGGTGCGAAGAAGATGATGATGATGACTATAAATGTACTTATCTTAATCGTCCTCACTGTCTATCTATAGTACTCCGTCTTCGATTGGGAAGCTCCGGAGTTGGACTAACAAAAACACTTTTCATGCTTTTGATGTATAGAACCAAGACGTCACATGACTTGAGACGCACGTTATATGCCATTAAACAGGAAAAGCTGATGTAAGCAATAGGAAGGGATGGAGAAAGGAGCCTGCTTTCGGGGAAAGCTTGTAAAAGCTTTCATTCGTCCAACCAGAACCAAAGCAATAATGCAATCTATATTATCCACTTTTTCCTACTCTGCAGTTATTACAGTAATAACATTACCATTGCATTACACACGATACTTTTTGCTGGTACAGGATGATATAATAACAACAATAAACTACACATATGCCTATAGGCCGACTTCTAAACTTGGTGTAATCAAAATGGAAAGGACTATCATTTCCCAGCCGTAAATGGGGAGAAAATGTTTGCTTTCAAAGAGCAAAACTGTTTTTTATCTTCCCCTCGTGCTTTCACGGTTATTGAGGTGTGAGTGGAATGATATGTGGTAGGGGACTCAAGATGCACGAATAAAAGAGAGGATGAAAAGGGAAAGGAAGAATATTTTTTTAAACATTCTTGACGTAACCAATATGTATTCCTGCATACCATGGCTACGGTATATTTATATAGAACTTTCTCTCTCATAATATTACATGGAGGAACCCGTTCAGTAATCCGTAGTTTCAGTGGAACGGAAAAATTTGTTAACGTCTTTTTAAACCTAGTTTTAATAGGATAAAGATAGAAGCACAAACAAATTCGTCATCCAAGGTTATGAAAGCATAATTGGTGATGCAATGCCCTAGATGTGATTTAGACGAAAAAGACTGTTTAACCTTCTAGCATTGGTCAACTAGTAGCTTTCTGATCTGCCTACAAAAACTTATCGATTGCATTTTCTTTCTGCAAAGAATGCAAAAATAGCATTTCGTGTAAAGCGAACATGACGATTGATTGAGCACAGATATCATCTGAATGATCATCCCGTGATGATGAGATACTCATCTTCAACTTCACTAGAGCGAAAAGTATATCCTTCTACAAATATATCTCTACCATGTCATATCGTATCATAATTCTAGCAGTAGCAACAAATAATGAATCAACAAAATTCGTGACAAGATCCTTCTCGCATGAACAGGCCAACGGCTTAAGTTTCCCGAAGGAAGAACGGAGAAAAAAGGAGAAAAATGTTTAAGATGGAAGAAAACCTGATTTTTCATGTATGCATGCTTGCATTCTCTAGTCCCTTCATCTTTCCTTATCGTGCTTTTTGAAGATATGAATGGAAATTTTCATCCAGAATAACATCAAATATCAAAACATGTCTCTTCTGGTGACACTTGAATACATTTCATCAGGGAAAAACGTCGTCTTCGCTCATTCCCTTTCAAGTTCATCCGATCCTTCTTCATTTCATTTCTAGCGGGGTACGAATGAAATGCTGGATATGCGTTGTATGGCATAAGTTTTCTCTCTTTTTTTGCAAATATAATGATGATTTAACTTTTCAAAAAATTGTAGAATATAAGTAGTCTTGCTGTATAATACTTAAAAAGTGCTAAGTTTGTTTTCCTTGTAGCTGCCAGTTGCATCCACTCAGCATAACCCAAAATTAGTCAGTTGTTTATAATGAGTAGTAGCAAAATTTACTGATTTCCTAAGGCGTCTACTACTCTCATCGAATAGAGTCATAAATAAATTATTAACTTCCGTCTTAGCTGGCTGGTAAATACTGTCACGATCAGGCATGCCACCATCCTACTCAAATGGTATTATATCCCACATGGATTTACCCATATCGATGAAAAGATGGTATTTATTTTTATCTTTTAAGTTTGCTCGAAGAGATCATACTAAACTTCTAATCGAATTCTTTGAAATGGCGCTAGCAAAAACTGAAGCTTTCTGAATACCTATCCATTTTTTTTACTCACTTCTAGTGCCAGTTCTGAGAAATATTTAAACCAATTCTGTATGACGAAATAATGTAAAAAAAATATGGGAATATTCAAAAACTTATTGATACGAATCGAATACCCAACTTGTTTGCAAACATGTTTTATAAAGGATTTTTTCCACGTTTTCAGGTTGCTCGAGCAAACAAACTAATCTAAATCAAGCATACATGTATTTAGAAATATGTATGGGGCTTTCTCAATCTGCTCAATATCGCAGAAATTCTTTTCTTCCGATGAGACGCTGGAAGGAACGATTTGATTTGACTGGATATGGGACTGGGACAAAAAGAAGCAACAAAAAATCTCACCATTTCCCCATCATCATCTCCTTAAAAGTAAATAACTTTGGCTGTGATATCTAAATTCCATGAATCACTCAGCTCGTCTGCTCAATCCAATATACTCATAGGTAAGCTATAGAACCTCAAAGAATTCCACAAAGGAGCTTCCTCCCTTTATTCCCTTCTGACTATGTTTAACCAGAAAATAGCTTGTATTTTTTGTGAGTTATTTCCTCATTCAACGGATGTAAGATGGAAGCTATTGGATTGGATGGGAGAATGCATATCTTGTATACTATGATACGATTGAACGCACACACAAGAAGGGAGACATGCAGAATGTAGTAGGTGGTGGTGGTTGCTTTGAATTGGAATGGAAATGAAACTGGGAATGTTTGTTTGGAAAGAGATTCTAACGTCCCGTTTCTTCTTTCCTGTATTTTCTAAGTTATACCCAAGCATTATTTCCTCCTTTTCTCCCTTGGCTTCATGTTAAGGTGGCTCATTTTTTGTGGAAAGCGAGTTGAGAGACTAAAAATATACATGCCTAATATGAAACGAATTGGATCATTTTCTCGGTTTTCTTAGATAGGGAAGAAGAACGCACTATGGCTCCTTTGTGTATGCCTATTACTTACTTGATGCATTCCATAATTCCACCAACTTCTCTTTTTTGTACTTTTCATCATCATCGTCGTCATCCCAGTCTACATAGATCCACTTCCACTAGGAAACCGACATCTGTTCTGGTCTGTTCATTCCAGAGATGGAAAATAAATGCTTTTTTGCACTCTCATTCTTATTGCCATTCTATTCAAGTTCATGGTACGCCAGTATTGCACCATCACCATCATATCAGGGAGCAGTACCTCCTATTTCCAGATGCATGTATATGTTTGTGCGACGGAGCTACTTGCACGAGAAAAAGGGGCTTGATGTTTTATTCTCCGATCTTGAGCAATATTTCATTGAACCGGAGCATTAGAATTTGGAGGAGCAAATGTGGATAGCCGTACATTATGCATTAGTTAGTCATTGCATCACATGAGAGGAATCTTGAAGGGGAAAAAATTGGCATAAATATAGTTACTCCGCATAGGAAATCCTAGATCTCACACATCCCACCGTGTACCACACTACAAACAATGCAATTTTTTCTCATGACTCGTCGATCTATTTATCCGTTCCACTATTTCACTCCAGTTCTTTCATACCTAATATATCCATCCCATTTGCCGTTTCTCCCCTGAAACAGGATGCGCGTTGGAATGAATAAACTCAGGGAATTGGACGGGTATCACAGGATTTTTCAGTTAACAATGGCGACTTACCAACTGCGTTGATTTTGCCAATGCTACTGTACCACATGCTAAAGGCCACATACTTAAAACTTCGTTGACTGAAGCCAGCAATATACCAGATTCAAAATTATCGACCTCACCTTGCTAAAAGGTGGAAACTTGTAACAATGTACCCAACATCGCATTTTCTAATAAATAACCTCATTGCCTTCTTTATTACTTTCAATTTCACCTTTTCTGAGTAGGTGGGAACTTCCCAAGGAGCTCACATCGGCAGACTTCCTATACTTTCCACCATGAAAGCCACATGGCATGAGGCAAACTCGGGGAAAATTTCACATAAAAATATGAATTATGTCCTGAAAAACCAATTCTATTCTCTAAGTCAGAGTGACAATAATAGATTTTGTACAGGAAAGGATTGGTTTTTTAGTTTCCACAGCAGAAGGAGAAATGAGGAAAATAGAATGACTATGTTGCAGAATGGTAAGTCGTGGTGAATAAAATAGAAGAAATGTCAGCAATACTTGTCGACAAACTAGCGTTAGCTTCCTTTTTGTATTACATTAAGAAAAAAATATTTCAATGAAGTAATCTTTTCCCATACAGCGGGAGCTACACTGGGACACATAATAATATTTATTTGGCTGAATGAAAGTAATGGATGCATTTACGGACAGGCATATGTAACGTACGTGGTTTATGACTGAATTCATGTTCTGCACTCCGATCTCGAATTTGCTATTTGGGTACTTTTTCCCAACAGATGAGAAAAGCAAAAGACGGGGGAAGTCGACCCAGCGAGGCAATGTTTCATTTCCCGTTTCTTGTCCCTTTCACCTAGAAGCAATATTTAAGCCCTTTGGAAAAGTGACGAAATTTCTTAGCCAATTCTTACTCAATGTCCTAGACCAGACTTGACTTTTACCGTAACATGTATTTTTCTTAGAATGCATTTTTCTGGATAATATACCATCTCACTTTTAATAATATTTTTTATCTAGTATTTTTTTTGGAGTTTTATGTCCAAGCAACTGTGCATGGGGAACATGAGCCTCAAAACCTCCCAAATTTTTCTTCATTGCTTTCTTCGTACCAACGAGCAAAACATACGAACAATCAATGTGTACAGTAATACTATGAGCACAGACCTCTGCAAAATCTGCAATCTGAAAAGCGTCCTGGGAAAGGTATATTATAGTTAACTGCACAAATGGCACTTTATGGTTCCTGTCCGCATCATTTTCCGTGAGACCCTTTTTGGTTCCCTTTCCAAACATAATCCACTCATCCATCCATGACTTACATAGGTATATATAACAAAGGTACATGTGGAATAATATGCTTGCATGATAAATATACGATACTGCTGATTTATATTTTCTACCTAAGCACATTTCCTCATATCAAGATTCCTACACACTTTCCACATCCGAGGAAATGCGAAGACAATATAAGTATATGGCTGACAGAGGAAAAAATATTTCCATTATTATTTTTTGACTTTCTCATTCATAAATAATGGATTTGGAAAGGAATATAGCTGCGCTCGTTGTTTCATTGAAATAAACGTATGGAAAATGGATAGAAAAGAGATTTTATTCCCATTTTCCACTTTTCATACCGTGGCACTCGCCTCTGTTCATATTTTTGGACAAGGATAAATATATTTTGACATGAAGATATAATTCGAAAAGAATAAAAGTGAAAGCAAAGAAGAGTAAAAGCAGGAAAAGGCACGTTTATCAAGCGAACAGACATTTACAAGAATAGGCAAGCACACAACACTCTGCTGCTGTAGATTGCTCTGGGATAAATAAATTTTGAAAGTGACCGTAAATGAATTATGATATTTTGCAGTGAATACCATATTGAAAACTTCAAAAGAATAGTGACACAAATATGGACAACATGACTCTCCACGTGAGAGTGACTATTATGGACTCAATGAAATTAAATTTCTCCACTTGAGAAAGAACAGCAGCAGCAGGTTGTTGTCATAATACTGAAGGTATAGCATATCAATAACTAGATAAAATAATTTGTTATGTTTTTTTGCGTGTTTTCCGGAGTGGTTGTATGAGAAAGGATATTTATTGGTAATCATCCGGAGGCAGGTGTATCGGATGGGATGCTTCTGCCCCATACATTTCATGGAGATCCGCTGGAATCCTGGAAATGGCAGATCATCTTCCACATTCTCCGCTTCATCATCTTCCACATCCAATTCCATTTTGTGGATTTTGATGTGTGACAGGGAACTGATCCTGGCTCTTGCTTATTTACTTTTTTCCTTGATTATTTTTTCGTGGTTTTGTTCTCCCCGAGAGAAGAAGAAAAATAACACGAGATGAGCGGAAAAAAAATTAAAGAGAAAAAACCCGGCTTAGCAAGAGAGAAAGGCTAAGTAGAGCCTTTCCGTTTTCTCTTCCTGAGCTGATGCTATCGCAGTGGAAATGGAGTGAATCGATCCGCTTTTGCTGCTCCCCAACAACAGCTTACTCCTCGAATAACACCTTGCTTTTGGGGATGGGTTGGAAAGGTAAAATGGCGATGATGATGATGAGTGTTCCTTGTTTTAGAAAATAAGATGTTTCCTTCGTTCATTCCAAGAATGAGAATATGCTCGAAGGAAAATTGTTAGCAAATTTTCTTCACACAAATGTCATCCGTTCCATGTGTAGTATTTTTGTATGGATATTTTAATCCAAAAATACGTTTTTTTGAATTGATTGTTTTCCTTGTGAAAAAATTACACGTATCGATTTTCGCACGTTTCCATTTCACTCAAAGGAAATTCATTTTAGTTGAAAAGGGGAGGGAGACCTGGGAAAGGCTAATAAAATAATCCGCCAAGTTTTTCCCTT
>JAQGAI010002240.1:0-12704 GCA_034696905.1 Lepidocyrtus violaceus
CTCTGACCATGATTCACAAAATTACCTGCGTTTCTGTATCAAAATATTGGGGAAAGTTTATTGCGATGTCCCCTTGACTTATTCTCAGATTTGTAGACCCCATGTCCCTCATGATAATCTCGTCGGCTTGAAGCAAAATATTATTTACGGTGAGCGGAAGTGCATACTCCCATAATTTTGAACGAGTGTTCGACCACGGATTGCTCCAACTGCCAATTATATTGTCGTCACAATCTATTTTAATGCCTATTTTGGAAGGAGTTGGAACCGAAGTTTGGAAAATTAAAACAAGCTTAGAATCGCGTAGCTGAAGTCCGATGATTGATGGATTAACTGAAAATAGAAAAAAATATTCTGTCAATAACAACATGAAATACTAAAAGCACAAGTAATATCTGTAATAGGGAAAACTGTTTAAGCCATTATGGCTACCTTCGGATAGCTGAGATTTGAGTAACCATCTATGATAAAACCAAGCAGACTGGTCTTTTGGATCCGTGAAAACGGCATTTCTTATCAGTTCCAACTCATCCGCCAAGTAATCCTTGGATAATTTCGGTAACAATTTCGATCGTAAATGCCAGGACGAAAAGTTTGAAAAATTTGACGATATCTTTTCAGTCGTGAATTCTAATTCTTGTTCCAATGTAACCTCCGGACAATTTTCAAGCAGGAGACGGCGGTAGTCCCAGCCATGAACTATAATACAAAGCATTGCATATATGAAAATTAATTTGAGTATTCAGATAAATAGACAGTCTGTTACAGTTAACAGTAGTATTTGAACTTACAATTGCGATCATCGTATTCCAAATACTTGGCGCACAGCTTCAGTTCTGATTCTACCTTGACAAAGTTGGTTTCCCTCATTATCCAATATCGGTGATGCCATGCTCCATAAGACTTAGGGTTGGATTTCAGGCAAAATTCGGTAAAGTCTAATTCCTTTTGGACTACTGCGCCAAGAAAATTGTCGTAACTGAAAACAATAACAGACAGTATGAGATATACCCATAATATTCTCCTGAAGTCATCTACCATGATTACAGATGGAAAAAATTAATTGGAAAACGAATCCACAAATAATATACTTTGTCTCCTTTAGAAGGGTTAGAACTTCTTTCCGGATATTCCACAAAGTACCAATGTCGGGATTGGCTGCCAAGACCTGTCCAGTGACCTTCAGCATTTCTTCGTCTAACTCTTTGTTGCCTCTCTGAAAAATATGCCATATTCATAAAACTCAAGTCACAATTATTTGTTAAAAACCAATCAATCCAACCTAATTGGTTAGTATATTGTTAGATTTAATTTTTATTTTCAGGTCACCTTCTTAAATATGATCCCCATTGCATAACGATATGCAGATACTTTCTTCGCATGTTCCTTTTGTGTTGCGTCTTCCTCCTCCGCCGTCCTTTCCTTCTTCTGTCGCCCGTGCTAAAATTATTCCAAGAAAGTCAATTAAGAAAATGTCGTTGATGTTGTTTACATCACTATTAAATGCTGCTAAACATTAAAACTGACTATTACTAACCATCTTTCACCAAAAGTGAAACTGAAAAGCAGGATTTTTCAACTACTGCACTGCTCTCCAAGATGTTTGAGGAAGATGGAAGATGGAAACCATGAATAAAACTGAATAAACTCTGTGTCTGCTAGGTCCTTCCTAAAGTCCTAATAGAAAAATGAACTTTATCTTGATGGTTGACCTAATTACTAAATTAAAGTAAAGTAACTGTCACAAGTTATTTTTTGATGTTCTAAAATGAAAACAGTTCTGTTCTGCCCCCTTTTTGGCTTAAAAATAGGGAGTTTCGTAAGTAGGTTTTAGGAAGCATCCGCATCCCTCTCATGAGTCATCTCTTAAATACACGTAGACAGGTAGGTGTAATCACCACCACCACCAAACAATGCAATCCACTAACACAAACTAACAATGAAATGATGAGACAACTAGTTAAAGTAGTGATGAAATTAAGCTACTCACAACTTAGCACATAGCAAACAAACGAAGTGCATTTGATGTTGATTGCATCATTGCATGTCATCGTCATGTTTTGTATTTTGTTCCCGTCAGACAGCCAGATTTGCAGATGCACAGCTGCGAGCCTCCTACTCGCTATCGATGAAATCACCTGAGGCAGCTGCCGCGAAAAGCAACATAACACAACCAACAACACACTTGTGAGTAAACGAGGACTTGCTGACAGATAGGACGTTTGCGAAATAGTAAATGCACGCTCTTTTCAGTGCGTTTGAGGTTCTGCCCGTTGCTGATTTGTAACTTGAATAGCGATTTCTTCAAGTTTCGTGCATTTTTGTAAGGTGGGTCCACAAATTGCTTAATTTTTTATGTTCAATTGTCAATGTTTAAAAAAAACTTTTGATTTGATTTGAAGCAGTTGATTTTGATGACATTTCTTTGTTGTTTGTGTAACCTTTCAGGTGCCTGCCTGGCGTCTATTTAAGAAAGAAAGGTCCTTGTCTGTACGGTTTGGCGTCTGTGTGTTGTGTGTTAGGTTGTGTGTGCTTAGGAAGGAGTGTCTTATTTATCCTAAGTTTTGAAGACTATCGATTGTCGATCAGAATGGCTGATAATGCAGATGACGACTGTGATTTCATCAATGTCCCGGCGGAAACTCCATTAAGTCCGGAGGAAGCAATTATACGACGACACCGGAGAGAGAAGAAAGAGCTTCAAGGTAACTATACTTATAAATGCGGCAGTGACATGATTTATAGTTGAATTACATTGAGCAATGGCGTGGCACTGTCAAACCTTTTATAATTATTTGAACTGAAATGTTCCTTCATCCTTATTTTATTTTAGGGAAAATTGTCCAAATGAAGAAAAATGTTCCAAAAACGGACAAGAAGAAAAAGCAAAAGCTCGCGGATGAAATTGCAAAGTTGGAGGCGGATCTGGATGAGCGTCACAAAGTTGAACTCGAAACATTCCGACCAATGAGAATGAATAAGGCTGAGGTCTCACTGCCCCCGACTGTTGAAGAATCCGCTAATGAGGCAGGGAATAATACCGACGATGCTAAATCTGAGCCTCCTGGGACGCCCAAAATGTCGAAGGCACGGAGGCGTCGGGAGAAGAAAGAAGCGGAAGAGAAAGAAAGAAGGCAGCGGATCGAAGCCGAGACGGAAGAGCTTACGGAAAGCAGTGTCCGTACTTTGGAGGAACGGCAGCTTGAAGAAATTTTAAATAATTTGAAGCTTGAAGTCGTTGACATACCTTCCGATGGTCATTGGTGCGTAGCCAAAATTAATTTAACTTCCAAGTTATGTTTTCTGAAACGAAATGATGATCATGATATGATCTAATATGTTGCTTATTTCCCATTGATTTTCCTGATCAGAACTTTTCGTCTTTTAACTTTTCAGTTTGTATAACGCTATTTCGGACCAACTTGGCCGGCTTGGAGAGGGTTGGAATGTCACCAGATTAAGAAATGAAACCGCATCGCACCTCCGGAAGCACCAAGAAGAGTTCATTCACTTTCTCGATGAAGAATATGCGACAGAGTCTGGATTTCTGAAATACTGTTCGGAATTAGAATCCACTGCGGCGTGGGGAGGACAAATTGAAGTATGCGGATTCTAATATTCATAAATGATACGAAGCATACTAATTTTAATATGTATAGTGTTTCTATATCCCCGTCGTATGCTTAGATCCTTCTAAAATAATTTTCCTTCAATATATTTGTAATATTGTAATCAATTTGCTGTTTTATTACAGATCCGAATTTTGTCGCAAGTGTTGGAAAGGCCTATTAAGGTGCTCCAAGCCGATGGTCCTCCACTCACATTCGGCGAGGAGTTCAAAAAACCGTCACTAACATTGACATTTCACCGTCATAAATATCAACTGGGAGCTCATTATAATTCTACAGTTGCAGCAACAGAAAAGAGTAGCTAATTATTTGATTATCTGTCTTGAATTTTTTTATTGTGAATTATTTATTATTTTACACTTTACACCTACTTCAGTTTGCAATTTTTAAGACTAGGAAAGGAAATGAAGGGAACATCTAGTCTGCGCAGTTTTTGTTTAAATATACTTACTTTTCGTGTTATAGCCATTCATAAAGATCTGGCACAGTGAATACTTTCTAGTTTATACTGATATCATGTAAAATTAATTATTTATGCCAATATATTGAGTATCTGTCAGTCGACTGTTAACTACTTTAAAGTATGGATGCTTTAACTACTGTATTTCAATTGTAAAACCACATGTTATGCGGATAAGTTGATGAATAGCAATTAACAAACTCAGATTATTTTAAAGCCCGGAATAACTAGGTGAGGTGGAGCACAAGTGTGTAACTATTTAAGCTATTCAAATTTTACTGTATTGTTTGTGTTTAGGTGGAGGCATGGCATAAAATTGGTAAACAAAATAAAGTTGCAAAATGAAATAATGCTATTTAAAGTTCTTAGTCCTTGGGCATTTCTTCACTAGTTAGTGGCATCATCCTCAACGCGGTTTAAAATTTCTAAAGGGTAGCTCGTTTTCTTTGATAATAATGCTAGTGAATTAGTGAACTTAAGAAAACTAGTTGCCTGAATTGTCTTTTCGAAGCAATTTAAAGTACACTAACTGGACAATCCAAAAATACTTACAGTAAACGACACTTTCCGACATTTGACATTAGCCACATTAAAACGATGAATGAAACAATCGAAATCGACGTAAAAAACAGAAATTGATGTCTAAAAGATATTTATTTCATCAACGTTTATAACATATAAATTGATCCATCTGAACGATTTTGTAAAAAGACGTACAATCGTACAAGTTAAATTATTCAGATGGTGGGGGTGCACCACCACCACCGCCTCCACGGCCACGTCCAAATCCACCTCGCTGTAAAAATAAATAAAAAGTTGCACATATAAATCAGATGCAACAGCTGACTACACAAAAAAATTAATGCATTTGCATATTGCATGTAATGCGCGCTCATAAAAATCTGAACAAATCCACAAATTATAACTTACGAATTCAACTTGGGCACCTCCAGCTCCAGCTTCGGTCTTCTTATCTCCCTCTCCACCCCCACGTCTGTAAGCGGACCTATCCTCTGAGACTTTCCCTTCTCCCCTTGGTGCCGAAGGTCTGGGACGAGCTGTTTCCGTTCTGGCTTGCCTATGAAGAGTTGCTGGAACAATCTGAATTCCAACAAAATAACAACAAGACATGGAATTAATTGCCAGTTAATGAACTTTTAACTTGTCAAAACTTTTGCCCATCTCATCAAAGTATCGAATAACAATCAGTAACAAAACAAGACATTACCTCCGCCGGAAGGTGAAGGTAGTCCCTCAAGTATTCAATCCCCTCATTCTTCAAATACCAGTAGTAGTGCCTCCACGCGAACTGTTCGGAAACGTATCCTCGTGATTTTAAACTCTGAAATTAAATGATTTAATTTAAATCATCCAACAAAACATTATTGATTATTATAAATCATAATCATAAATACGGCCATGTCATTATCATCAATTCAATTCTATTCAATCAATTCACATCTCATTCAAGCTTCCTATAATTTTCTTGATGAGTACTCAGTACTGCGATCAATAAACGTTTAGATTTTGTTTTTTAAATAGATAGTGTACCCCTTCGAATTAAAATATTTTAATTGAGTTTCTCATTGAAACATTAATAGCCTCTGCAACCAGCTAACTAACCCGATTTAAATTCCCAATTTAATCTTGGCTTTGACTCTTACCTGCAGGGCCTTAATTACGTGAAGATTAGGAATGTCCTCCAACTCAGGATGGCCTGGAGCATGGAAGTCCTTCTTCGCAACCATCACCCCCTCATTGAACAGTTGTTCATAAATTTTCCTCCTGTTAGCCTTGGGCATCAACATCTTGATCCGATTTACTAATTGACGGTTGAATTTACTGAAAAATAACTATTTTTCGAACAATCACCACCCTCACAAGTTCACTTCCAGCTTGAAAGAACTGAGTAAGTTGCCGACTTACTTGGCTGCTTCTACACTCATTTAACACAAACAACTAGAGCCAAATGCACAGCCAGACAGCATTGTCAAGTAATTTGAAGAAGGAGCCCTCGACCAAGCCAATCCTTTTCCCGGTGTCCGCCCAGTGGCGCTGTCTCATTCAAGACAAAGTAAAGTGCAGTTTTAGCGTTTGCAAAAAGGATTCATTCAGAATTCTCACAATACCCCATATCCGACTAGAAATGGAGCGGGAAGGCTGCCAATCAAATTCTGGCTTGACAGTGATCGGATCAGATCAGATGCAGTTGAATCATTCGTTCTGTGAATGCACTTGGTGAAGGAGAAAGTGTTTTTGCTTGTGAAAGCACTTTGTTTACGTTTTGATCCTGGGGAGATGTTTAGCATTTCGGAACATAACAAACTTGTTTTTGATGTTGGTTGGTTAACTTATTTGGAAGTTAGACAGTTTAAAGTTACTTATAAATTGTGAGTAGTTTGTTTAGTTTTGATGATTGATTGATTGAAGGATGGAGGAGCTTGATGCGAATTCGTGGCTGAGCCAGACAGTGAGCCCGCAAGTGTTTCGATGTGTGGAAGTTGGAGCGACGGAGGAGTTGGTGAACTTCAAACAGGATGAATTGCTTCCTTTCTTGCCCATTTTGGGAAGATCCTCCTTGCTTCAACCGGAAACGCCGGGAGGGGAGGGTACCTTGATGGCGATCAATGAAATTGATAGGATGAATAATATTGCCCAGATTTTGTCGGTGGACTTTGTGGTGTTGGAGATGGACCTGAAGAAGGAATTGCAGCTGAGGTAGGGTTGATTTTAGCTAGCTAGCATAATGGTTTTTAACTGTTCAGTGATGTTTTGGTTTTAATAGGTCAAGGAACTAAATACATGTTTTAATGTTGTTTTTTTTTTCAAAGGCAAAAGTTGGGATCAAGAGAGCAGGACAGTATTCTACTACAGAACCTTCAAGTAGGCGTGGCAGTCGATTTCGAAAAGAACGAGTCCCCGAGGAAGCTGAGGCTTATTTTATCTGAACTTTTGTTTATCATGTCACAGGTGATTAATTCATCATACGATGAGCTTCTCTTACTCTCGTACCATCTGTATTAATTGATTTTCTAAAAAATATTTAATTGGGGATTTAACTTTGTATTTTGTTTTTCACTTTCAGATTCATGAAGTTCGACCGGAGTACTATATGAAGACGTCTGAGCTATTTGACAACTGGATATTTCTTGATGACATATGCGAGCATTTGTCCATTGCGTTGGTTGAATTGCCAAGTGTTCTTCCCTTGGTGGATGTCTGCGAAGCCCTACTTCATGTAAAGTATGGACCACGGATTATTTGCCGATTAGTTGCGAATTTGCCGGACTCCTTTACAGAGAGTACGATACATAATATAATTTTACCTCCAGTATCAGTATTATATTCGTTTCTTTTTTTGTACTTGGCCTATGGTCCTGAGTAGAATTGATAAATGATTAATTTATTTATTCCAGTTTGCTATAATCTTATATCGAATGGAGACAAATGTGAAGAAGAATCTGAAGGAGGCATTCTTCGCTTGGAAGCCTTAAAACTGTTGTGCCGCTTGAATCCAAGGATGAGTCTTCTGATTAGATCTCGATGTGTAAGTTAATATGTACAATAATTAAGTTTGTACAGTTACGTAGTATGCAAAGCTGAGATGCACATTTTGCAGAATAATATAAAATATATGTTTTTCCAATTATAGGTTGAAATGTGCAGAATGCCTGCGCTGACAATGTTTTTAAGTTTGGAAGACAACGATGTGGAAAAGAATCTGATACCTTTTTGCACCGGCATACTTCTAGGAAATGATCAGCAAGTGAGGAACTGGTTTTCTCTGTACATAAGAAATGGTCAAAAGGTATGAAATACGATTGATGTTAATCTGAAGTAATCTGCGCTGTACAAATTATTTAATAAGTGCGCATGTTAATAAAGAGGAATTATTTATGTATTCTTTCAGCGCAAATGCGATTCAGCCAATTCGCTGACACGGATGAGGGAAGCGTTATTTTCATATCTAGAAAACTTCATTCCCTCTAACCTCAGAACAATTGAATGCAGCAATGTTGTTCGAGCCTCAACTTTATTGCGATTGATTTGTGCACTAAAGGGGATAGCAAGTTTTAAGTAAATTCTTCATATAACTTTCAATTTTACACATACACGTAACTTTTCAGTATTTCATAAGTTATTTCGTTGTGACTGAATTTACAGGTTCAACGATCGGGAAGTTAATAGTTTGGTCAACCTAATCACCTTGAAGGCTCCTAGCACACCGCCCGGCTACAGATTTGTTGTTCTAAGTTTGTGCACCCTTCTGTCTTGTCCGTCATTGCTGTCTACGACAGAGCATGAAAAAATAGTTATTGATTGGATAAAATCTTTGATTAAAGAAGAAGCATCAAGAGGGCAAGCACAAATACATGAAGTATTGTATAAATTGATTCGCTTATTTCCGAATCCGTACCCCAAATGTGAAAGTTTTTGCTTTCAAATTGACCTCATTTCAACATTGGACTGATTATTTAATGTAATGTACTATATTCTTGCAGAGATACTTCAACTGGCGTCAACTCCTCTTTTGGGGAAATTTTGTTGCTGATGGCTATTCATTTTCACAGTAATCAGTTGAGTGCCATTTCTGAGCTCGTTTGCACCACACTTGGAATGAAAATCGCTATAAGAGTTAACTCAATGGCAAGAATTAAACAAATTTTTACCCAGGACATATTTACAGAGCAGGTAATATTTATAGTTGCAAACTTCTATTCTGTAGACAGATCTCAAGAGAAATATTTAGCTTATCTGTCTTGTGTTTGAAAATCATAGGTAGTTACCGCTCATGCTGTCCGAGTTCCTGTAACTCCAAACTTAAATGCGGACCAACTGGGATTTCTTCCTGTACACTGTATCTACCAACTTATCAAATCACGAGCCTTCACGAAACATAAAGTTCCCATTAAAGATTGGATATACAGACAGATTACTAGTTCCAAGTTGCCAATTCACCCAGTTTTACCAGCTTTGTTGGAAGTTTACACACAGTCCATTCTTGTTCCTGGTACAAGCACTGTTGGTAGCACCAAAGTCCTTTTGGAGCTTACCAATGAACCACTTACAGACGATGAAGTTTTAGGAGTTTTCAAAGCTTTTCACAATCTTAATCTTGCCCCTCAGTTGCTAGTTCTTTATTACATACTTCTATACGAGGATAACCGACTGACAAACTATAGGAATTTGACTCAGTTGGGAAAGAAAGTTAAAACGTATTCCGGAAAGTTATTTTCACAGATTCCTATTAAGTTCTTACTTCAGGAGGCTCAGAAAAATCAAAACAACTGTGGAGGTGAAAACCAAGACCTTGTTATAATTCTAAATTATGATAAACGATTATCATAATTTTGTACAAAATATTGGTTTTATAATTAATTAATTTAATACTTAATTTTTGCTTACAGGTTTGTTCCCAAGCTTGTTAAAATTGTTAACGACACATTTCCCACAACTGTGCATCGTTCACGAGTGGCTACAGGACAGTTCAAATCTGTCAGGAGATGGTCTTCTAGCTGCGAAAAAAAGAAAGCATCAAGACATTAATATTCCGAATGGTAGCTTTGAAAAAGGTATGAGTTATCCGAAATCTAAATAATGCACTAATAATAATTGTAGTATACAAATTTTATATATTTGTTTATGTTTCTGCGCTAGCCTTCTCTGTAATAAAGGATCAACCAGTAGATGCCATTAAATTATTAGAAACATGCAAAAATCTTTCTCCTCATGGACTATGGTCTCACTCGAAAGAAATCGTAACCCAAATTCGAAAAATTCTCCCTCCATCTGTTCCGAGAAAGGTCCAAGGTAATTGTAATATTGTAACATGATGTGCGAAACATGCTAGCTTTTTCGAAAATTATATCAAATGATGATAGAACGGTCTAATTATTATGTGATTTTATTTTCTAACAGATTTATATAAGGATGTATGGTACCAGCTTAATAATGTTTATCCAAGACATTTGTGGGAAATGACGAGCAACTCATTACTTCCGGATGGTTCATTGAACCTTACTGCAGATGAGCTGACATTGGATCCTCTTCAAATATTACGTTGCGATCCTCAAGTATTCAGATGCCCACCTGTTCTAAATATTCTCCTACATATCTTATCTGCGACGCTGGCCGCTTCTAAATATTTTCTAACTAAGCACTCAATGGTAAGAGTAATTTAAAATTCACCATTACTAATTATGGCCCAACTTTAGGCAAGCTTGCTGAATTATTTTCCTCGTGTTTTAAATCAGGAAAATCTTTCACCTGCCCCTCCGGGAGCTGTAGTTCAGATTGATTTGGAAAAGGAAGAAATGAAGAATGCTTTAGTTGCACTACAGGACAGTGCTGCAGTTCAAATTTTATTAGAGGCTTGTCTGCCTACCCCGGACGATAAAGTAAGAAGTTTTTCGACACAAATAATTTTCCAGCGCTACTTATGTTTAATTGAAAATGCATTATGTAATTACTTATTGTTAACAGGATGGGCTAGCGACTGAGCTGACAACGAAGGAAGTGCAAAGTTTAATATGCTCTTTTCTTCATCAAATGTTCATAGCGGATCCGATGTTAGCGAAACTTGTCCATTTTCAGGTAAACTATCTATTCTTGATCTGGATTTTTATTTCTGGCTTTTGTTTGGTCTGTTTAACTGTTCAAGTAATACATATAAATCTCATTTCACAGGGATATCCACTGGAATTATTGCCAATAACCGTCAGAGGCATACCATCAATGCACATTTGCCTAGATTACATCCCCGAGTTATTGGGTCAACCGCAAATTGAAAAACAAGTTTTTGCCATACAGTTAATTTCTCATTTATCTGTACAATATGCACTACCCAAGTCATTGAACAGCGCCCGCATTGCTGTTAACTTCATGAATCAGATGGTTTCAGGTAAGCTATAAAATAAAGATATACATTTTGATATTGAAACAGTTTTGATTTTTTGACGATGGAGCTTAGTAAAAAATTTAACGATTTGTTGCTCTTTATGTTCTAGGATTAGTTTCAGAAGAGAGAGCGGAGGTATTCATCCCGGCATTGTCAGCACTTGAAAGACTATGTAGTGCTTTCCCTCCATTAGTGGACGATGTCACAACCCTTTTGCTTCATCTTGGAAAAGTTTGTGCAGCCCAGAACGCAGTTGAAAGAAATCGAATGTCTCGTGTAGTCAGAAATAATTACTTACTCAGAAAAGTAAACGAAACGCAAGCTGCAATTATGAAACATGTTATGATGGATAGGCGAATCTTTTAATCATATTACTATCCATTTTTTTTATTTATCGTGAGACATAATATTCTTGTTTTAAGATTATTGTAGAAGATATTTATGATATTTATCGTATTTGTAGTAAACTGGAATCACGAAAATAATTTTGTAAGAGCTTTTGTGACAGTTGATGTTGTGCCGGAAAATAAACTTTATTTTAAATCACAGTACGAAACGCGTATTTACATAGTTTAATTGTACATAATAGTAATTACAAATGAGCTTTGCGATGCCATCGCTGATAAATCATGGAATATCGATTAAAAATGGAAGATTACGTTATTGTTGCGTCAGTTCCAGCTTCCAGTGTGACACCATTGTATGGGATCCTAAAAACATTTAGAAATGGCGTTTGGTTTAGCTTGTGACCAAATTTAATGAGTTTAAGGAATTTAGACAAACTGCAAATACTTACGAGACTGTTGTAAGATCGGACTTGATAAGAATCAGATTAACGTTTTCAATCGCTAAAGTTTGAGGTTGTAGAAGCCCTCGTCTGTAGCGTAAAGTTAAAGATGGTCTGACATCAGGACTTGTGAGGACAGACGCTGGGACTTCAACCCACGCGGTGAGTATCTGCCCTGGGGACATTTTTGACCTGTTAGGCATCAGAGGAAGTAAAATGAGTCATAAGATTTTGACCTAATCTTGTTTATTTTTGTCGTAGTAAAAATAAGCAACTAAAATTACCCATCAACAACTGTGTATACATCTGATGTGGACCCATCTGCCCCTACGAAGGTTATCATAAATGATCCACTTGTTTGCGTTTGGCTTAGACCAACCGAGGCTTGAATCTGAACCACTTGATCTGCATCAATGTCAAAAATAATGGTCAAATCTCAATGCATATAATGTCATGCCAGTGTCAGTTTTCAAGTGACAGAATTTATATATGTAAGAACATACTGCAATAGGTTCGGTTGTTTTCTCCATCCGTGGTTTTCAGGTAGTAAGTGCCAGTTGCTTGAGTCAGACGTTTTGCGTTGTAGCCCAACGAAGCGCATTTGCCGTCATTGCAAGTTTGATAACAGTTGCCCCTATAATCATGGGAGAAATTAGTATATGAGTGATGAATGACAGGTAAATAATAGATGGATGGATTACATTTGCGCAACTCAACTAAATTTCGCTAACATCACTATCACCGCAATCTAGTTTGTGATGTGATTCAGTTACCTTTGGAAATCATTGTAGTTCTCGCACTCGAAAGCGACGAATGGACAAGTGTCAAAATTAGAGATAGACTCAGCATAGAAGTAAGCGGCACGAACGTGACTGCAAGCCCAGGTTGAAATAGCGCCTGGCAGATCCAGCCTGATAAGATCCGCAATTG
>JAQGAI010002241.1:0-12703 GCA_034696905.1 Lepidocyrtus violaceus
GAATAATAGGAAATTTTTACGATAAGTAGACAATCCATAGCTGAATAAAACAGAACGAAACTTATAAACGAAAGAATAATAGCTATTCATACTTTTGCATACTTAATGATCTGGCATACCGCTAACAGGGAGGAAGCAAATTTTTGGTTTGAAAACCTGGTGCTTACATCTAAGCCTGAATTCATTTTTACCACCCTCACATTCAGTGAATGGTACCAATTAAGAAAAATTCCCTTCTCTTCTACTACGGGAAAAATTCCATCTCAAATATTTTTCAACCTCAAGGATATAACGAGCTGTTACATAGATCAATTCGAAAGGTACCATATTTTTTCTCTCGATTCTGAAATTGATATTGAGGTCACTCAAAGCCAAATCGGTGCGGACGCTCCGTTCTTTATTTTCAATAAGACAGTACCAAACCGACGGGCCTCTGCATATATAAGTGGTAATACCCTTATTTATTGTAAACCACAAAAACAGCACCTATTAAGGAACTCGGCTAGGGGGTAGCGCTATTGTATTGAATAGAAAATAAGTAAAATAAAGTAAATGATAATAAATGCACTGGGAATTAATATCTCAAGCCGAATCAGAGTCTTGGTATGTAAATTTAATTTACACGAGCACAATCAATAACATACCTTTTGTTGAACTTTATCAACCTCGCCCAGCACCGATTACTAACATCCCAATAGACCTTCCATTTCCAATTCAAGTGTGTTTTAGAGATAAAACTGACCGCTTACACGTAGTCACACATCCAAATACAAATACGTACATTAACTGGCGATTTGGTAACGGTTTAAGAGTGAAAGCATCATACATAACTAGTGACGTGTATCCGTTAAAGAGAGTAAGATCTCTAACGCATGAGGAATTACCGCTAGTAATTTATTGTTTGCCCCAAAAGCTAACATTCACTTCAATTATCGACAGTATAGAAGAAGAAGGGAGAGCTATACAAAATAAAACTCGTCTTTAATAATCGCCATTGCATGTAAATGAACACACCTGCTACTCCGCTAGCTAGATACATGCGTAGTCGTCGCAAGAAGCGTTACTCAAAAACTTGGACTCCGCAAAAAGAGATTCGTATTGTCAATCGAAAGGAAGTCGCTGTTAACTCTCTAACAGGTGACCCAGTTTTAGAATCTAGCAGCACCACTCCTTCAAGTTCGGACGTCAGTCCTGAAAGCCTTAATTTACATCGGGAACGGTCCCCTATCATTATTGGATCGACTCATAAAGTGAAAAATAGAGCTAGGTGGCATTTCTCCCACCCAATGAGCATGGCTAACAATCCATCGACGGAGGAGGACGCTAGTCTCAGTGGCCCAGCCACTAACGCTGGTCAGGATCCAATCCAACCAAGCACACCGGCGGCACCTCCGGAGACCGGTTCTGGAAGCAATCCTCATATTGCAACTAACAGTATGAGTGGACCGCAAAATGTAGGGACTGGCAATAATGCACAAGGTCTCCAACAGACAGGAGCATACAATAATGGGCAAATCCCACCGCAAATAGGGCCAACTAACCTCGGTCCTATAAATAATCCCCTCGCAGGCAACACTGCCCCACTACAGCATAACCCGACAGGTCATCCCCAAACAGGAGGGAAAAAGCAACCACCACCAGTTATGAGTGGTGGTCAACCCACTGAAATGGGGTACCTTGAGTTAAAAAACCTGTATTTGCAACATAAAAGGGAAATGCAAGAGTGGTTTGTTCGAGAACACCTGGAACAATTTCAAAACCACGGTTTCTCTATAAATTTATCCGATAGTGAATCCGAAGAGGAATATACAGATCAGGTTAACGCCTTTTTAGGGAAACAGGGCAACAATGTCCAAGTACCGCAACCTGGGCAAGGCCAAATGCCATCTGGCTTGGGGCAGGGCTATGAAGGACTATTGGGCAATACATCAGGTCTCAATAGGCCCATGGCTATGCAAGCCCCCAACGAAGGATCACAATACCAAAATAACCAGCCATACATGCCACCGCATAGAAGGCCCACACCAGGCCACGACTTAACGGGCGCAGCGGGTCATATCCTTGCACAGTTCTCTAACATTAGCATGAATGACGCAACTCCTTGTAATTCACAGGGAGCTGGCGCGGGCCAGGGTGCATCACTGGGCTTTAACCCAGCAGGAAATCCACTACAACCAGGAAATGGCCAAAACCGACCACGGTCCTTATTAGTAGATCATACAATGAACTCAAATCAGCAAGTGACGCCACCGTATTTGAACCCAAGCTGGTATGCTGGTCAACAACCTAGGCATAGCCAACAAGTCCCTTTGCATCAGGACGCAAACGGTAGGGGAACCTACTTGAACATGCAAGCCTCAGGCGGGCTAAACACCACAGGTTCGGGTGGGAATCCGGGTATTAACCCACAAGATTCTTCTTCTCCATGGCAAAATCACCCACTGATAAGAACTACAGCCGCAAATGCCAAATATAGGCAAACGCCGTATCCTGGAAATGCAAGTACAGGCAATCACTTTCCCCCTACATCAGGGAACTCAGCAAACGCGAGCGGTGCGGATAGGCACCATCTTAAAGCGGTGGAAATCCCGCAGTTCTCAGGGTATGATAGCCACAGGTCACCTTATGAATTTTTGTCAGAGCTAGTAAAGTACAAGCTAATAACTGGCATTAGTGACAGAACATTATTGGAGCGAGTCATTCCCATCGCATTATGTGATGATGCTTTCTCCTGGTACTCCATGGAAATGCAGTTTGATAACTTTACCTCTTGGGAAGACTTCAGAAAAAGGTTCAGGCAACACTTTGAAGAAGCCGGGTATGAGAAAAAGCTCGCTCTTGAACTGTGCCAAAGGTATCAAGGCAGAGATGAGCCGTTATTGTACTTCCTGCGAATAATGACCGAGTACTATAACCGCCTAGAACTAGGAGGCGATGAAATGAGCATTATATGCCGAACCTTTGAGCAGTCACACCCATCTTATCGACGCCATCTGGGTGACATATCTATGTATAGGAGCATGAGCCAGTTCAAAAAGGCTGCGGAGGCTGCTGATAAGCATGTTGAAGCGGAAAGGTTGTATAAGGCACCGAAACCTGGAGCATCCATAGAGCCGTCACTCGCATATAGGCCAACACGTAACTTCGGTACGTTTGCTGAACAGTATTACTCAAGACCTTCCGTCAGATTTGAGACCGACCGGTCCAGATCTCCACACCCAATTCAGCAGGAAAGTTACGGAAGGCAAGGAAATTATAATCCCTCGAATAATCGAAACTCTCTTGAAAGAGAATCGAGCCGTGATACAAACGACCGACAAGGAGTAAATCCACACAATAATAACCCTAACCGCGGGGGGCATAACGTCAATTTTGGTAGAAATGCGGACGAACCTAGGAACAGAAGCCAAGCTGAAAGGTCAAGATCTCCTAGTATGGAGAGAACCTTGGGTTCAGACCAAAGAGACTCGCGCCCTTCTAGGGGAACAGACCAACAAAGGCTCAGATCACCTTCACCAGGGCCAAGAGGCCCAATTGAATGTTACAATTGCGGAGGCGATCATTTTGCACGAAATTGTACAGCTCCAAGGCCAACCACTCCAAATTCTTTAAACGGCCAAGGCCAGAGACCCCACAATCTGCGGTAAAGGTCTCTGGAAGCCACTCATCTTTCTCCGCATTCACCCCAACCGAACCGGCAAGCAATAATAAAACCCCAATCATAACAGTCGAAATTTTAGGTGAAAAGGTTCAAGCTATCCTTGACACCGGAAGCTCAATAAGCGTGATTGGTGATGACGTCATACAGAAAGTTAAGCAACGACAACTGAAAGTAAAAGGGTGTTATCGAAAAATAAAGATGTTAAATGGAACTTTTCATGCCACTGAATCTATTTCATTGACCACCAAGTATACATTCGGCCAGCCAAGGCAAACATTCATATTAATTCCAGGGTGTAGTCGCCAAGTAATACTGGGTACAGACTTCTTGGCCTCTGATAACTTAGGAATTTTCATAGGGCTCGGTGGCTACACACAGGGCATCGACCCCCAACCATTAATCCCTTTTGAAAAGGATCGTTTGATTAAAACGCAAAGTACTAATCCATTCTTAGACACGTACGAAGCTACAGTCGAAGAAAACTCCTTCATCGAAGAGGTCGACAGTGATGCATACTTTGCATGGGCATATGAGGGTGAACCCCTTGATGAGAATACTGAGGTGAAAAACTTCAATGAACCAGTTCAAGATCTGTATGAAGACCGAAAAGACTTCCTGAAAATCCCGACTCGCCTATCAGCAGAACAAAGAAGAACTCTGCAAGAAGAACTAAGAGATTCCCTCGAAATATTTTCCGATCAACCGGGAATTTGCAATATGTATGAGCACTCCATCGGTACGGTAGAGGGCAAACCGCCTAAAGCCAGAATGATCCCTGTGGCTAAGGGAAAACAAACTGCTTTTCGCGAAGTAATACAAGAGCTCTTACAAATGAAAATCATTAGACCAGCAAGGAGCCCATGGAGCTCCCCCACATTCATAATTGAGAAACCAGACGGGTCTCACCGGCTGCTCACAGATTACCGTACTTTGAATAAACTGACCCCCAGCATTGAGTACCCCATTCCCATTGTGGAACAGGCGCTCATGCAAATTGGCAGAGCCCGTTTTTTGAGCTCGTTCGATATACTAAAAGCATTCCATCAGATAAGAATAAGCGAGAAAGACAAATGGAAGACGGCCTTCGTCTGTACGGAAGGATCATTTGAGTATAACTTCCTCCCCATGGGTTTACGTAATAGCCCGGCAGTGTTCATGAACGTTATGGATCAGGTCTTAGGAGATACTAAATACAAGTTCTGCTTTCCCTACTTCGACGACGTCATTGTGTACAGTGAAACCTTTGAGGAGCACGTACAGCATTGTAAAGAAGTCTTGAGGCTCCTTCACAATGCAGGGTTCACAATCAACCCAAAGAAAGTCCAACTTTGTCGAAAGACGTTACCGTTCTTAGGGTACATCATCTCAGATCAAAAAACATATCCCAACCCAGAGAAGACGGAAGCGATAAGGCAATATCCGAGACCGGTTAACGTGAAGCAATTAAGACGATTTTTAGGTCTTCTTGGCTACTTTTCTAAGTTCATTTCTGACTATTCCGCCCACGCGCGACCCTTGTACAACCTTCTCAAGGCTAACAATAAGTACGCATGGAATCAAGAGTGTCAAGAGTCATTTGACTACCTCAGACTTGCTCTATGCAAACAGGTGGAGCTCTACCTCCCTGACATGTCCAAGGAATTTATCCTCACAACGGACGGAAGCTATAAACGCCTAGCTGTGGTCCTCTCGCAAATGGTGGATGGTCTAAAGCAACCGATCTGGTTTGCTAGTCGAACTTTAAGACCAGCTGAGACTAGGTACTCCAGTTCTGAGCTGGAACTGGCGGCAGTGATTTATGGAATTGAAAAATTCCGGCCCTATATTGAGATGACACACTTCACAATTGAGTCTGACCACTCAGCTCTATCATATCTCAAGAACATCAAACAACCCTCGTCTCGCATTGCAAAGTGGTTCTTATTCCTTAACCAGTATGACTTCACAATTAAGTATATCAGTGGTTCATCACCCGCCATCAGACCAGCGGATGCACTGTCACGCGTAGATGAAACATGTCTGGGCGTAGAAATCTCCACCCTTGAGAGGGAAGACATAATAAAGGAACAGGACAAGGACGACCTGTTACTTAGCATAAAAAAGGCTATCAAAGGAGAGGATATCTCCTACTTACCCGATAAGGACAAAATAAACAGATTAGCAAGAAGAGCATACATCAGCGATGACGGGCTCCTTTGGAGATACATTGGCGCAAAGTCAAGGTCCTCCCAGGACCCCAATAATGACTTCAGAATCTGGGTTCCGCGTTCAATGGCTAACCGTGTTATATCAGAATTTCATGACGACGAACTTAGCGCACATGTCGGAAGACGTAAAACGTTCGATAAGCTCGCGGACAGAGTCTTCTTCATAGGAATGGGTAAAATGGTGGGAGATTACGTGCGGCAGTGCGAGGTCTGCGCAACGAGCAAACCAAGTCATCTGCCTCCAGTCCCTAGCACTTCTGTCGTCGCGGAATCCCCGTGGGAGTGCGTAGCGGTGGACTTAGCAGGACCATTTGTCCGCTCCAGCAGAATGAATACTGTCCTTCTTATTGTGCTAGACACATACACCAAATTCGTAGAGCTGTTTGCCTTGAGAAAAGGAAAAGTTGAAAAGATTGTGGAGTGTCTAAACCAAGTATTCTGCAGAATGGGATTTCCAAGAACTATTATTAGCGACAACGGATCCCAGTTCAAATCAAAATACTACAACGAGTATTGTGCACTTAAAGGAATCACACCATTCCACCAAAGTGTCTACCATGCGTGTTCCAATCCTTCTGAGAGATACATCGGCTATGTAAAGGCTCTTATCCGGTCCCTTATGGCAAGAATGAGAGACTGGGATAAACATTTAGATGAGGTCTGTTTTGCACTGCGGTCGTCCGTCTCTGAGACCACGGGTGAAACTCCAGCTTACCTAAATTTTTTCCGGGAGCTGCGAACCCCGTTTGACAATCGCATGAAACTCGGCTCGGCGAGAGTGGAGGATTTAGAACAACTTGAAAAGAATGTTAATATTATCCAAGAACTCACTCGGCAAACTATTGCTGAAAGTCAAAATAAATACCTTGTATACAAAAACCGGCATACAAAAGATCGAAGTTTCGAAATCGACGATTTCGTGTGGATGAGAACGCATATTTTATCGGATAAGGCTAAGGGCATCACTAGATCCTTAGCACCCAAGAGAGAAGGCCCTTTTCAAATAGTAAGAAAGGCGGCTCGGCATGTTTACGACCTGGTCGACGTTGAGACAGGCCGTAGCATCCCAAACATTCACATAAATGACCTTTCCCCAGCATACCAATAAACGTTATGCTTAACGCTTGTAAATATTTATCTCTAGTTTAGCTAACCATATAGCTAAAATACTTATCCTACATTAAAATATTGTTCATATAATTCACCATTATGAATTTTTGTACTTCCAGATGAATCGTATCGAAAGAGCAAATCCGACTCACACCCCGTCTCAGCGGGTTCTGGCTAATGCGTTCGGGCGCGATAATCCTTCTCCTTACCGAATGCACCAAATTACACCTTCTCGTCCACCGTCAACAAGATCGTTCGGAACTGATCCGTTTCCCGCTCCACTTACTTCGGAGCAAATGCAAAAACGGATGAATCAATACTTGTTTAGGGCAGTTAGGAAAGTTAGGAACCCCGTGGAAATTATTTACGACCTGGATAATTTCATTGATGTTTATCCACAAGCAACTGGGGAAAGGATCCATAACTCTAATGTTGTGAAAAAGTTAGAAAGGGTTTTTCCTGAATATGATAAGCTAACAGGCGTATTCGGGATAAAAACACAGACAGCTCCTGTAAGCAGGGTCTTAGTTAACGAACATAGGGCAGAGAGGATTATGCAAATAAAGCAGTATAAAGATTCAGGTTGTCAAGCAGATGAATTTATAGAGATTGACACTATGTTTAACTCGACCAGAAACGAAGACACACCAGAAATAAAACGAACCGTATTCAAGCCCCCAAATCTTAAAATCACAATCTTTAGAGATAACCCTAAAATTCGAAAGATTAAATTAAGTAACGATAACTTCACTTTGTATCAGAAAAGGCTGTTTAGTACAATCCAGTTTTTTAAATACCCACCCCGTTCAAATCTGGCTAAATTCGTTTCTGGGGTAGTCTGGCCAAGTCACTGCTTCCCGGTGCGTTGCACGCAAAACTGTTGGGACCGTTGGGACCGGACCCATACAGACGAAGTTTTAAAAAGCGGAGATATAGCTCACACCTATTGTAAAGATCCTTTTCCCTCCCTCGAGTCAATAACTTGGGAGCAAAAACCCGCAACTTCAGGTAGCTATAAGCTTGATTTGGAAAAGAAAAAGCAGGAGTTTGTCAGTCAAGCGGAAAATGAGAGAAAGAGGAAGCAGAGTGAGGCAGATAGGAAAAAAGAGTTGAAAAAGTTAGAGCTAGAAAGAGTAAATAAGCATGGCTACCAGTTACAGAGTAGTCAGGGTGGGTCGATCAGGAGATTGGATCAGGTCTTGGCGACGCCAACATACTTCCCTGACTTACCGGCGAGTGACCCATTCGCTAGTCCTTGGTCAGCGGGGTCAGTGACGACGCCAGGTCCTGAGTGCCCTCCAAGTCCAGCCTATTCTGTACTGACTCAATATAAGGATTACGGTACTAAAGTTAAGCATATGAGGTTTTGAGTATTTGTGAAAAATATACTATCTATATAATAAAGACAAAGATTATAACAAATTACCTCGAGTGCAATATAAGTCCATTCAATCAAACTCCGTCTTCATAATGCATAACAAAAGAAAAGAATGATACTGAGAAGAGAAACAAACAAAGTAAGAAAAATTTAACAAACAATTTTTAACTTTCAACCAAAGATAAATTTGATTCAGTCCCGTGCTTTGTGTCTTTATGTTTGTACGTTTATGTCCTGCAGTCCTTTCCTGTAGTAAACAGTCCTTCAGACTCAAGTAACAGCTTGCTTTCTCAGAAGTCTAACTTTTCTCTTGTTTGCAGATGTTCGATCTCAGGAGTGGAACAATCGTCCCATCTCAGGGAAGGTTCCGGATCACCCGAGATGATCTTAGCAATTGGGATCTGGTCATTGAAGACATCAAGAAACCCAGAGGCCCAATGCGAAACTTCAAGCGTTTGCTTGAAAAGATCTCCCTGGCTTTACACATCTGGAACATTGAGGGTGTGGATACTAGGGTTATGCCAAGCCAAAGAATTAGGCTCTTAAATCTGACCCTTGATTACTTGTACAAACGAGGTGTTACAATTAAAATTGTGTACATTGCATATTCGAGTGGATCTGACAATGACTGGTGATGTGTTTTTGTATCTCAGCTATCATCAAACAAGCTAATAAATAAAGCTATATTAATCTTCTTGACTTTCACAACTAATCCAACAAATTGCAACGACATACATTCCTTTAATACACATACACATTTGGGTTACATTGTTATATTACAAGTAAACCCAATACCAATAGGCATTAAGCCTCCATCTAGAGTCTGTTGCTCTCAGCATATAACATATTATCAACCTCATTGTATGTCCTCTTCTTACCCCGCAACAAGCCATAGCACAGACAAACTAGCTTAGAAAAAGTTTATAAATAAGGATAAAACAGTAAACACCAATTAATCACTAATTGCTTTAATTACAGATGGCACCGAATCGATTTGCAGAGATGAAGCGAGCAAACCACCTGTATGGTCGAGCCAAAACACGCCCTCAAATAAGCATACCTGGGTTTCTGGGATACCGACAAGCAGTCAATAAGGCTACATTTCCACTTGTGCATCCCTTTTTCAATGTCATTGATCGGTGGGCGCCAATCATTTACGAAGTTAACCCGGAAGTACTAACATCTGAAATTACGTTTGTTGATACTGAGAAGGGCCTTAAAGAAATGGTCAAACATCTTGAGCAATGCTGTGAGATCGCGTTCGACACTGAAAGCCATAATCAAGAAAGCTACTTAGGAATGATTTGCTTGATACAAATAAGCTCTTTCGAAAAAAACTTTGTTGTCGACTGTCTATGCTTATATGATAAGATCTATGAGTACCTCAACGCTATCTTTGTGAGCTCATCTATCTATAAAATATGCCACGGGGAAGATGATTGTAGGTTATTACAAAGGGACTTCAATATATATAGTGTCGCAGTAATAAACACTCAAGAAGTTTACTCGATCAAATACGGCACAAGACAAGTAAGCTTTGCTGAGTTGGTAAAAAAATATTACGATTTCAAACCGAACAAGCTAGGCCAAGTAGCTGACTTTAGAAAACGACCAGTTCATCCTGAACTCCTAAAATATTCTTCTGATGACTCTCGCTTATTACTTAATTGTTGGCAAAGGCTGAAACAAGATATAGGCATCCAACTTATAATGGCAACCGGTCTAGCGCGCAGTGTGGCGATGACTAAGTTAGTCTATAAGTTCCCAAACAGACCAACAGCCGCAACCCTATTAAGTAAACATGGGAAATCAGACTTTAACGCTCAGCAAAAAGCTCTTTTTATTGACCTAGTAAACTGGAGGCGAAATGAAAGCATTCAGATTGATGTTCTTCCAAATTTGCTCCTCTCGTTGGAGAAAGTAATGTCCATCTGTCAAATAATGCCAAGCTCAGTTGAACAGCTAAATGCCAGTGTAAAGTTAAACGCACAGTTCTTTTCGTCTATACTTCGTAGTAAGGTTGTCGATATCGTCGTTAATAGCCAAAGTAGTACCACTATTACAGAAAGACCGTTGGCTGTCGTACAGCCAAAGAAAGTTTACTACCCTGCTGAATATTTTGACTCCGATGACAGCACAGAACTCGACTGGCATATTCCTGATAATAGAAGTGAAACTAACTCTGACCTTTTTATAGCTAACCCTTTTGCGGTAGCGACAACACAACCTAGTCCAACCATCCATTCTGCCAATAGGAGTAGCAAAAATAGAAGGAAAGGGGGAAAACTTAGAAAAATAAAGGATATATTCCACCAAGCTGTAAAAAAGGGTTTAACTAAAGAAGACTTGTTACAAAATATTGATCTGTTTCCGAAAAAGAGGACTCAATAAAAACTTACGTAGATACATAAAGAAAAGTCGCTTGACATTACGTCAAGCTGGATAAGGGAGGGGAGATGTGACAGGAAAACTATCGTTTCGTCCTGCCACAGTTATTTGCATATAATGCATCTCATTTAATCCTTCGGGAGAAGGAGAAAGAATGCCACGACCCAAGCATTGCACGTAAAACTGGGAAGTAGCCCAGCTTAACTCAAGCCATACGCACAGTAGGCTTTCATGCCTCCAGCCAGCAATGGCAGGGAAAACTTCGTGTCCCCTCGCCGCAGCTATTAGCATATATTGCATCAAATTTCATCCTCCCAGAGAAGGAAATGGAACGCAACAGCCCAAGCACCGCACGTGAAGCTGTGAGCAGCTCCAACTTATCCACATCTGCATAAACTATTTCATGCATCATGCAGTCTCCCAGACTTTGTAATTGGGATGACTGACACAATACTTTCAGCATCTGAGATGGGAAAGAAAAGCAAGCATGGCATGAGTAAATGGAAGGTGGTCGGGGTTATCATCGTCATATGCATGGTAAATTTTCATCCAGACAGATCAGACTAGGATGATTGTTCCTAATCAAATCCGCTGCTGCGGAGATGGAAAGGAAAAGGTAGACGGAGACAATTTACATAATTGCCAATCAAGACAATTCCTAATTGATAAGAATTGGCCTGGGAGTATGCACTTACTCGTACTCTCTCTACCAAAGCATTAGAGCCCCTACCTACTAACTGGAAATGCCACGCTTTGAAGGAAAACGATTCGAGTCCGTCGTCTCCTTGAGCTTCTTTGGCCTTACTTTTCCTTCCATATAGTCTTTGGATCCTGACCTGAACAGAACGTTCATCTTCTCTTCTCCCCAGAAAAAAAGTAAGTCCCGTCTCTGGAGAAACTCCTTTTTTTGGAAACGCTTGGGGCATTTGGGAACGTAGGTGGCTGATTCCTTCTTCTTGTGTGTGTTTTTGTGTAGATCTCCACACGTCACCTTGAGTGGCCACCACCTGAGTTCCCTTTGGAGCCATTTCGACTTGGGATTGTGATCCCTCCACCTCCACTGCAACCATCATCGTGTCCATTTGGATTTGCTGGTATGTCATAGTCATTATCATCATCATATCATTTTAATTCCATGAGTGAAGTGTTGCAAAAGGCTGTGGAGAAGGAAGAAAAGGGAATGGAAGTTGTTTTAGGGAGAAAGAGTAATTACTCTGGTTGTTTTCTGTGTCTTTTTGTGTAGCTCTGGATCCTTCAACCACCTAGGGTTTTGGATCGCATCACTGCCACCCTCATCGTCATCCTCCCAGGGAAAAGAGCTCTGCATTCTTCAACGCATAGGGTTCCGGATCGCCCCACTGTCACCACCGTAGTCATCCTCACGTCTAGGGAATATAGGTATGCATGTGCTTCATCCATTTTAATTTATGGTTTCATTTTTATGCGAAATTGAGTGATGGGATGAGTGGAGAAGGGAGAAAGGAAAGCAGGGGGAAACATTTTAATTTATTCCCTTTCGTTTCTGGTTGTTTTTTTTGTGCAGACTCCCATATAGGAAGGTGCCACCATCCTCAAACTCAGAATCCCTCCTCCTCAGCATCATCATCAAAATCCTGCTCATCATCTCCCTCACTATTATCACAGCTTAGTATTGGGTAGCTGCACCAGGCATCATCGTATCGTCAGCATCAACATCAGCAACACGGTATGTTCGCCTCCATAAATAAATATGTTAGTTATGTAATAGTTAGGGAAATTAGGGAAGTTTGTCTCATGTCGTTGCCTGTCTTGTGTTATAGTTTATGTTGTGCTTGTCTGCCCACCGTCTCATCCCACCCCCTGCATACACCTCTTATTGTCTTATTGCAATTTGGAACTTGCTCTACTCTTCCCTTCTACTTACTCCACCCCATCGTAATACTTCATTAATTTAGTTAAGTTAGTTAAGTTAATTAGCAA